>JAAGNO010008415.1:15567-31605 GCA_033439905.1 Ceryle rudis | reverse complement strand
CCCCTTGTCCTGCCTGTGGGGCTATGGAATATATTAGAGGGGCCTAAGTGACTTTGTACCTGAATGTAATGCAAAATCTCTTGAGAGCTACATTTCTTAACAGGGCAACGTTTTTTTTCTTTTTTTTTTTTTTTTTTTATGAAAAAAAATGTGCTTTCTAACAAAGACAACCTTGAACACTTGAAAAATCTTCTCTTAGATGCTAGTGTGGGATTCTGCATCCCTTATTCTTAGAGATGTTTGATGTATTATAGTTAATTAAAATATATATAATATTACAAGGATTTTATATCAGTCAGATGAATGGTTCATCATAAGTTAGTATCTGTGCCTCTACATATCACATTGTCCCCACATTGAAATAAACCCTAAAGGTGTTACAAACACAATTTCTTTGCTAGTATGGTACATTTTAAACAGTCACCGGAACATCATAATTAATATTTATTGATGAAAATTGTACATTTTCTATAGTTGAATAAGACCATAAACCTGCCAAGTAATCCCTGTTTTGTCGCAGGGATTATGTGTGCACAAATCTGAAAGCTGTTGCTCACAGCAGCTGTCATTTGGTTCACTTGTGCGCGTGCATCTTGAATGACAGCTGGTAACATTGAAATGTATAAGTGAAGACTGTGGCTCCATCTTGCATGAATGGGGAATTTAAAAAATCGTTGCATGGTTTTACTCCCTTCCAGATATCAGAGTGCTGAATGACTAGCTATAACAAGGGTTGTGGGAATTCTCTCCTAAATCTAACCCACTCCTACCCAAAAAAACCCACCCAAACCCCTTTAAATGCACAAATGGTAGAAGCTACCTTACTGTGACAAACCTTCTTATTTTTCACGAACAAAGTATCTATCGATTGAGTTACTCAGCATAGTTCCTGTAATAGTAAGGAGATTGACAAGCGGTGTAGTTGTTTAATAATGTGAACAATTTTGAAACTGTTGGCTGACATGTCTTCTGTCCTTATTACATCTTGAGCAGTTTAGTTTCCAAGGCAACTATTCATGTTGGCATACAGATGTGCTTAAAGCTATGGGAAGACATCTCCCAATAAATCCTTCATTTACTGACAAAACGTAAAGGACTAACTTTTGTCCTTCTTTCCAACATCTGCAGAGAATTCAGGAATTCCTGCGAGCCAGCAGTATATCACATTAATACAGAGAGAGATTTATCAGAGATTTATCAGACTCATTCAGACAAATATTTCATTGAGGCATGGTATTTACTGATGGAAAAAAATATACTTTTGATTAGGTCTCTTTCTCAGGAGGACTAGAAAGTGAATAATGAAATTTCTTAACCATTGTTGTGGAGGCATTTTTACCATGAGGTTTTTGTCTTGGTATTGGTTTTGCCTTCCTGCTGGAAAGAGAAGTCTGGATTATTGCAGAGCAGCACATTGTGAACACAGTATACA
This sequence comes from Ceryle rudis, assembly GCA_033439905.1. Taxonomy (NCBI): domain Eukaryota; kingdom Metazoa; phylum Chordata; class Aves; order Coraciiformes; family Cerylidae; genus Ceryle; species Ceryle rudis. Next base: position 30,173 of record JAAGNO010008415.1, on the reverse strand, counting down.
GCCCCATGGAAGGCACAATACTTGCTGATGATGCTTTGCTGGACCTGTATTTCTCATTCAAGTAGATTGCTTCCTGAACTAACTGGGTCTGCTTTCTTGGAGGAGTAGAATAAGGCAAAGAAGCATCCTGAAGCTGTCGAGCTGATGAGCCATTACCGTAATGGCATCAGTTCAAAACTGCATTGAAGTACGAAATAAGTACTATTTTCAGTGCCTTTTGAACCAGTAGGATGACGTTGTTCATAACAGAGCACAGTGGTTAACTGTTAAAGAAAAAATGAGGGGAATTTATCTATGGATACAGAGATTAAAAGATCAGAATTATCTGTTGTCGTCACCTACCCCCATCTGCCATGTAAAGCAAAACAAAGGGCTTTACTGTTCTCATGTTGGCTTCCAGGCTTGTACCTATATTTAAATAGCATCCACTATAGCAAAAACACTTGTATTTTAAAAGTTCTCAGTAACTGAAAAATCCACAAAGACCGTTGGTAATTACTCTTAAGTGGCTTAATATTTTCCTTTGCTGAGAAATATGGTGCATATTTTGATCTGAATTGATCCACCTTTAACTTCTGGTAATTTATCTGGATTAGGTCTTTGTCAACTAGACAGAAATTATTAAATAATTTTCTGTTTTCTACGTAGCTGTGTAGTCTGTAGTCCTTTTAACCTTCACTTTGACAAGATGAAAGGATAGGTCTATTTGAATATTGTGGTAAAGGGGTATGTTCTGATCCCTCAGTTGTTCCATTGGCTGTTCTCTCAACTCTTCAATTTACTTCTGCTTTCCTAGAACAGACTGTCTTCTAGGAACAGCTGTGTTATCCCAAACCACAGAAATAAATAGCATCACCTCTATACCACTACTTGACATCCCATTTGTACATCCAAATGCTCTATTTGCCTTTGTTAGTCTTAATGTTTGAGCAGGCACTAATATTTAACCCATTCACCCATCAGAGGTAGCACACCTCATTTAAAGCAACTATTTCCACATTCACAAAGTATCGGTTTAGTTTAACAAGACCTCTTTTCCATAAATCTGTCCCAGTTGGCATTCATATTTTCTTCTTTTAATTGCTTGAGCCCTACATCAGCTACCGTCTTATTTTCTTAGAACCCAGTGTCTGATTGGCAAGATTTCAATTATCCAGCTAATCCTGCTCAGTTCTCTTGATTCTTGAACTGGGCCCTTTTACCAGCCTTTCTGGACTTTTATTGCTTCAAAGCATCTTGTTCAGCCTCTTTTATGGGTCTTAAATGTAAGGTATCCCCAAGTTTACTGATTCAAAACCCATACTGGACTAGCTGTTGTTTAGCATCCTCCTTTGATGACAATGGTAGAGGCATTATTTTTATTATTATTTTCTTCACTGAGAGAGTGGTTATGTACTGGAACAGACTGCCCAGGGAGGTGGTGGAGTCACCATCCCTGGAGGCATTTAAAAAATGAGTAGTCATATCACCTGAGGCCATGTTCTAGTGGATAGAGAGATGTTAGGATGAAGGTTGGACTTGATGATCCTAGAGGTCCTTTCCAACCATTATGCTTCTATGATTATTTCATCCTTTATGATGAAATACTTCAGACTACCCCCTATTTTATATCACTTATCTCGTTAACAGCTCACTTGCAAAAGTTTGGGTTTTTTTCCTTTTAGCCTTCTTTTTGCTTTGGCAGTGAAAACGTATCCCAAAGAAATCCACTTTGCCATTCCTTCTTTATGTTGTCTTCTATATTTCCATGCTGCAGGAGGCTACTACATTGCAAATTGACTCATTTCTTAACTCTTCGGTGCTACTTATTTGTAAACCTCCTTGTCATAAAATTCTTCTGTGGTTCTTGTAATGTTAGCTCTCATCGTTTCAAACATTGTCTTCTAACATATAGCCACCAGTCAGTACAGCTTTGTGGTTACTGGCCAGCAGCATACTGAGCATAGAAGAGGAGGGAAAGCCTCTAACTCTGTCTCTGACAAAGGTATTTTCTGGATATTGCTCCACAATACTACTGACAAAGCTTTGCTGCTCTCATCCTCTCCTCTGTTAAAGCCAAAAGGGATGATCAGATAGGAACTTTTCAGTTGCTGAGCATAAAGACCAATAGTCAGGAGTACAGAATTCTCAGGGGTGGTTCTGGTATATATGTTGCACTGTACCAAATATATATTTGAGAAACTCAATTGCTAAAGATATGTTCCTCAAGGAAAACAGTGAACTAGAGGTATGGATAAAGAAAACGGAGTACTTGCTTTCCTTCCATCCCGTAGAAGGAGCACCTTCTTCTTTTGAGTGGTTCAAGTTCTACAAGAATTCCTGTAGATCAGGAACGGTCAGACTGTATTATCTTTACTTTCGTCTAAGAACTTCACAAATGTACATAGGAATATGGGGTTTTTTTAATTCTTTCTGTATCAGTTTGTTGCACAAAGGTTTGCTAATGGAATGAAAAGTGTATTTCACAAGATTCAGGAATGTTAGGAAACCTGTAATCAAGCAGTTGAACCAACTGCATCAGTTAACACTTATGAGAGATGGTACTTACGGAATTATTCCTTCTGTTGAAGAGCTCATTGAGGAAAAAAACCCAGACATGGGTTATGGTGGGACATTTGCTTTCAAGAGAGACAGTTTTAATGTCTTTCCTCAGAATATATGGGTACTATGCTGGGTGAAGGGTAAATGAAAACCTAATTCCTAATCTTGTAAGAATTGTACATCAGTTATGATTAAGTCCTGTAAAAAATCCCAAAAGTTTGCATAATTGAAGAGCTATCACTCAGAATATTAAGAGCAAGTGGAATCTCAAAGGTAGAGGAACATCATGCCTCACCTCTCTTCTAATGATACAGGTACTGGATACTGTGATAGATTCAAGTCAAAATTTGTAAAGGAAGGTAGAAAAAAGACTTCCTAAATCTATATGTTGAGATTATTTGAAAAGTTCAGGAAGTGGATGAGCTTTAAGAGTATTTCACTATCATGTTTTGCTTTGCTGTGAAGATTGCATGGCTGTGCAAGGTGACCTCTTGCCCCTGTTCATCCCTCAGCTGCTGCAAGCTGGTGATTAAGGGTGGTTCAGGAGTGTGACTGGAATAACCCTGTTTACATATGTACAAAACTGAAGAGTCAATACATTGAAAAATACATGCTTTTGTGGATTTTCTTGAAAGAAATCTTAATTTTGCTGCAAATGGGATGTGGACAATTTTAGTTTCAAGGAAAATACCACTGAAGGAGCAGAGAGTTTACAGTATTATTTCTTGTGGTGTTTTTTTCCATGGCTTTTTCAGCTCACATTAAAAGAGATTTCTTTTTTTCTACTGTAAATACAAGTAAATACCCTTTGAAATGAATCATGACACATGCCACTTTCAGACCCAAATCTCAAGCCTGTAACTGATCACGGGGAGTTTTCATTCTGTGGGAGACTCCGAGATGTCAGAATTTTGTGCTTAATTGGGACAAAATATCAATCTCATTTGAGGATGGAGCACTTCAAAAACATTGGTACTGTTTTTGTTTAAAATATTGATGAAATGCCTATGTTCTCACAAAATGTTTTAATTAAACCAAATCCTTATTTCCCAATGAGAAAAATTCCCCTGTTTTTTTTTTTTTTTTTCAGCCTGTTTTACAGAAGAGCACAAAACACTTGAGTTAAAATCCACTTGTTACAGTAGGAATTAATTTTTGCATGCATGACAGAATTGGATTTTGGATACTTAATGAGAATCTCTTTACCATACATAAAAAATAAACCACTTCATTGCAAAGTTGTTGGCTTGGTAAAAAGCATGAGTAATGTGTGTATAGTTTATATAGTCCTTAGGGAGACACTAAGGAGGGCCCCAGTTTTGGAAAGTCTTACGGACCTCATATTTGATGGACTAGTTTAATAGATAGCCACCCATCATAGCTCAACACCAAGGGTGAGGAATTGGGGATTAGTGATATTACCTGAGCTGCTCAATAGTCAAGAGTCCAATATCTTGCATATATAAGGCCATTGCCTTTCATTTTCTGTTAAAAAAAACCCAGAAAAACAAACAACATACAACCCCCCCCCAAATAGGACTCTGTGGATTAGCAGCCCCATGGAGATGGACCTTGGAATCCCCATGGACAATAAGTTATCCATGGAAGAGCAATGTGCCCTTGTGGCCAAGAAAGCCAATCGTGTCCTGGGGTGCATAAAGAAGAGTGTGGCCAGAAGGTTGAGGGAGGTTCTCGTCCCCCTTTACTCTGCATTAGTGAGACCACATCTGGAGGATCGTGTTCAGTCCTGGTCTCCTGAGTTCAAGAGGGACAGGGAAATACTAGAGGGAGTCCAATGGAGAGCTACGAGGATGATGAAGGGACTGGAACTCTTATGACAAAAGGCTGAGAGCCCTGGGGCTGTTTAGTCTGTAGAAGAGAAGACTGAGAGGGGATCTGATGAATGTTTACAGATATCTGAGGGGTGGGTGTCAAGTAGAAGGGGCCAGTCTCTTTTCAGTGATGCCCTGTGATGGCACAAGAGGCAATGGTAGCAAGGTGAAACACAGGAAGTTCCACCTTGAGGAAAAACTTCTTCACTGTGAGAGTGACAGAGCCTGGAACAGGCTCCCCAGAGAGGTTGTGGAGTCTCCTTCTCTGGAGAATTTCAGAACCCACCTGGATCTATTCCTATGTGGGCTGCCCTGGGTGATCCTGCATTGACAGGGGGGTTGGACTTGATGATCTCCAGAGATCCTTTCCAACTCCTACCACTCTATGATTCTAAGTTTTTCTAGGTATTATTTCTGGCATGTGAGGTTGTCTTCTTAGACTTCAGAGCCGCTGCAGTGCCAGGTATAAAAGTGATAGGTATGGGTAGTTGGTCATCATGGGCCTTGTGCATCTGTTTCAAGAGAATGCTGTGTTTTAGAGCCTTTTAGCTCTGTGATTTTAGAGCTTTGAAGTCTTCCATTTCATCCATAGTCTCTTGTTCTGACTGTGGGCAGCAGAAGTAAAGTCCTGGTAGACTGTTAGTTGTTCAAATGTGTAAAAGATGTGAAGTCTGCTATAATACTTTATTTTCACCTTGTCACATAATATCTGTTTACATTGGTGATCACTGTTGAACCCCCTGGTAAAAAAAAAAAACCAAAACCATAATTTGAGACAATGAGAAATAATAGTATTTTTCAAGTATCCATAAACTGGAGCTGACTCTATACTTTGCAGCATTTTTTTTTAATTTTTTTTTTATTATTATTTTTTTAGTCTTCTTCCTGGGAGCTAAGCATTTTGAATTGATTTTGAAAGGTGCTATTTAGAGGGTAATTATTAACGGAAGTTCTTGTAGGAGGTAAATCTGTGGAGGAGGGATGGTTGTATTGGTAATTAGTACTTTTGAAAAGCCATATAAAAGTAGATAAAATGCTTTACAATGTTACATAGGGTGAATTTCGTAGCATTTGCAAGAAACAGAGGCTGTATATACTGACACTATTTAAATGTAAGTGTCAAGGTTAATCCTGATAATGCAGGGATTCTTACTAAATGATAGTGGAAAATACACAGCATTAATTAGAAAGAAATATAAATAGGATATGGAATTCAGGAAGGTTAATTCTAAAAGGAGTCTTGGTTTAAAATTTCCCCAAATTGCTGGAAACCAGTGGCTGAGAGGGTCATTTGAGTAACATCCAAAGGGCAAAGACACACATAATGAAAGATCAAAAAAAGAAGAAAGCTCTGAGGGGAGAAACAGAACAGGAAGGATTCTGTGCAGATATGCTGACAAATTTTAGGTGGAAGTGAGTAGGTAACAGAAGAATAAGGGAACTGGAAGAAAACCTTTGCTATGGATTTCACTTTGAGTAATCCAAGCCAAAGACATTCACCTCTCTGATATTTCTGTGTGCACAGGATTTTTCTCTGAGGTGGCAAGTTCTTAAGGAATGGATGTAGGGCTAACGAAGGCTAAACCAGTTTAGTTTGGATTCCAGAAGTCAGAAGTTCAGACTGGGTCAAGGTTAAATTAAAACTAAGCCTGGAGTATGGATGGTTTCAAGATTTTAAGTACTTTTAGATGTTGAGAATTGGGTCATTAGGAGGGGGTGCTATACCAACAACTGTGCTGTGAGGAAATAGATTCTTTTCATGACATGAACGTTTCACTACTATCACCCTTGAAGCTATAGTAAAGAACAATAACAGGCAATGAAAAGGAAAACCTTTCAGAATAAAATTATTGTCCTCTGCATTGATTAGAAAAAATTAACCATTCCCAACTCCCATCTACCTTTATTTTCTTTGCTTTTGCTGTTTTATAGTTTTCTTCAACAAAAATGTCATCCTGCACATCTTTTTGTAGGTTCTAGTGCTTTTGCAGGTTTTTTAAATGTAGAGTAAGTTTCTGGAAAAGGATGAGCCATGCCTTCTCAGTGCTATTAGCCAAACAGAAAAGGATTTTTATTAATTTTCTAAGATATTCCAAAAGTTACGTATCAAAGTATACCTAATCTGTGTTGGCTGCCTTCTTTATGAGACAGAGCTTGTTATTAATATTTCTCAGTCTATGCGCGTGCTTGGGTTGGTTCCCAGATAGGTGAAACCTTTAGGTGGTTTCATCTGCTCTTTGACATATATTGATGTTCATTCTAGAAACACATAAAGTACATTTAGTAAGCTATTGATGATTTCAGTTTACTGCTTCAAGCGGTGTTTGTTCATGTTCTGTGAAAAATTGATGAAAAGGACAGCATCCTGGCTTTAATTAAAAATAGCAGTATGAGTCCATGTCTTGTTTTGTTTTCAGTTTTACTGATGCATTACAATATCAAGAAATCTCCTGTAAAATATGGCTGCATCCAGAAAGTAGTGCTGTAGATAAAGCATTGGATTGGGCAAAGTATAGGAAACTTCTCAGCATGTGGTTCCTTAACTAATCAGTTCATCTGTCTTTCTGTTTTCCACCTTCTATTTATAAAAGGTAACCTTTACAGGCCAGGGGCTGTCCTATATATTTCTTTCAGAATTTAAATTCCTATCATAATATAAGAACAATTACTGCATTTCTGGTTCAGTGCAGTTCTAGGTTTGGGTTTTTTTTTCTTCTGTATAGGATTATTGATCTGAACTGCCATGTGAAATAGATGTAATTTGGTTTTAAGTGATATTTGGGGATGTTGTTCTTTGACCAGATTCCATTTTTATAAAGCATAATGGAGGTAGGTTATAAGGCCCAGCTTAGCTATTTACTGAAGTGCACAACCTTCAGTGCTTTATTCGGAGCTGTCCAGAGTTGAGCATATTAGGGCTTCTGACCACCACCTACCTTCTCCCCTGTGCAACTTTCTGTGGAAGAAACTGGCCCTTCATTTAGCGTCTCCAGCGCTGTGCCCCTCTCAGGCTGGGTCAGGGGCTGCAGTATTGCCCATGGAAATCTTCTGTAATCAGAGTTGTGAGTTAAACTGAAGTTATATATCTATTGTGAAGTGTAGTTCCTGACTAAAACCCTGCTTTTCTTTGGTTAGCTGATTAGGTTCTGCTCTGGCATGTGGCTTTGAAATGTCTTGGGTATCATATGGGCTTTCCTCATATTTTGAACTCTAGAGGGTTGATTGCACCATTTCTGCTAAAATATGACAGCTGCAGATTTAGATATAAGGTTGTGCAAATGTTGTAGTCAGCGTTAAAAGTATCAGTTTTACTGGATTTTGTTAAGTTTGCTCATTAAAGCTGCCCTTTCCCATCCTAACAAGGTCTACAAACAAAACCTTCAGAAGATATTTGTTTCTGTTCTTTCTGAAACCAAATAAATTCACAATTAAAAGCAGTTAGCTAATAGCTGCTATTGGATGTCATAATCTCTAGAGTTAAAAATTTCTTTTGAACTTTTCGTAGTATGTAAAAATCTGAAGTACAACAGGCGCTGGGATGTCACCATGACAGCTGACACATACAGTCTCAGGTCAGTCTCTTCATTCAGGTCACTAATGCTGTTATCAATGCCTGTGTTTAAGCTTTTCTCTTGCCTGAAGCTCTGATGAGTTGTCATGCTCAAATATGTGGACTATATAAATCTAAAGTGTTCAGAAATTTTGCAAGCCCATGTTTTGACTGCTGTGTTCTTGTAATATTGCTGGGTCTGTCTAGCTGAGTTCCCCCGCCTTTTGTTGCTCATTGAAGATGTCCTGCTTCCTATATCTTTCCTTCCCCTGGAACTAAAATAAATGCTGCAGTATAATGTGTTTCAGTTGGGTAAACACTGTTCTTCATCTGGTTTATTTTGCTTCCCTTTCCAACTTCCTACTGATCTCTTCACCAGTTTTGTTTCCAGGTAGAAGTATTTGTGACCTCCACTTTTTATCCATAAGGTACTTAATTATGGCCAAGCATCTAAGGAGCAGGAATGCAGATAGAATAATTGCTTGTCTGCATTATCATTGAAAGGTCTTGGAATGTGTGCCAACCTAATTTAAATGCTTCACAAATAGGTTCTGTGTGCAATGTTGCAGATACACAATTACTTGGCATACAGCAGCAGCGTAGTGATACGATGTTGGAGCTTGGCTTCATTTCAACTAGTACATTATATTCTCCTGGATCGTGCTGATATGCCAATTGTCTTTGCATTCCAAGTGACAGCAGCTAAATGCTTTTGAAATACAAGGGTGATGCTCTAATGCAAAAGGTTTTTTCTGTATAATTCTAGCACAAAGATTTTAGTAACTTGTAGATGTCAATGAGATGATAAGAGATGTACATTTACTTTCAGAATATTTTAAAATTCAAAGTAAATCTACTTTTCATGTAAATTCCCTTAGGATCATACAGTGTATGGCAGCAGAGGAACTTTTGGTAACCATCCAGAAATTTAGGATTAGGGTTCAGTGTTGCTTCTCTGAGTTCTCCTGGGGTACAAAACATGTGTGGACCACCCCACTACTCATACATATACCAGCGCATACCTGTCTATGTCTCTTATTTGGGATGCAGGTGTCAAATATATCAATATGTATTTAGGAAAGAGTAATGTACATTCCAAGAAGCAAAATGGTATTATACGGTATGCTGGCTGTGCAAAGTGTAGTGGATACTTGATCCATCTGTGCTCTTCAGAAGGTTCAATCTGAATTTGGCATACCATGGGCACTGTGGCATCTTGCAGGATGTCGCATTGCTTGTGGTGACTCAGAGACTAAGCTCACTAGCAGTAGAACGGTCTTTATTTTTGATTTATTTTGTTTTTGTGTGGTTGTTTGTTTTTATTTTTGTTTGTTTGTTTTTTGTTTTTAAATTGTTCTTACTGACTCCATCTGAATTTTATTTATAGTTACAGAACTTTGCAGATTTGGAGATAAATGCGAGTAATGTGCAATTACTTTTTTTTTAATAATGTGCTACATTTTGAAAATCCTAATTGGAACAAATTGACAAGTTAAAAGAATGATAAACAGCAACAACATAATGAATAGCAATTTAAAAGTTAAACCAAAACATTGGACTGTTAATCCATTGGATAAATCCAGGTAATGGCAGTAATTTCAAGTAGAATTAGGACTGTGGTAAAAATGTAGAAAAAGAAATTCCCTTTAAGAAGATTCGGGAGGCAAAGCTGCATTGCTCACATGCAGCTTACAAGATGTCATTGGTCTGTTTTACAGGCAGAAAGGATGATACAGATTTCAGACACTTAAAATTGTCACATGAGTCAGAAAACAGGAGAATCTGTTCATCTTCTGTCTCTGTTTAGGAATGCCTGCATTTCTGAAAACACTTTTGTTTTGGCTTTGGGATGTCAGGTGTTGCTAAGGATTGAGAGATTGAAGGAGATAAGCAGGGAGGACATAATCAGAGAGGACATGGATCGTAAACAAGGGAAACAGAAATGACCAATAAACAGAGACAAACCCAGCAATATCATGTGGAATTTTACATGGTCAAGATAGGAATGCCAGTATAAGATGCAGGGAAATACTATTGCTTAAAGCAGGAAAAACATACGGTCATACCTGTGAGTTTATATTCTCAGAGTCTTCCCCCTCTATGAGCATTGATAGGAAAATACAGTCATTTCATGCTACTTGAGGAAAGATAAACAGTGAGGTTTAGTAGATACAGATAAAAAATTTGCTTGCATTAAAGGACTGCCCTTCAGGTTTTTTTCAACAAGATTCTCATGTTAGATTTTACAGCTGAACGAAGACTTTTCAGTAGGTAATTGTTATTTCAGATAGGAAAGAATGGTCCTGGATGTGCAATCTCTGTCACAGAGACAATTAATACACTTCAGAATACACTTGGCAGAGCTTCAGAATCAGTACTGACTTCTAATTTCCACTTTTACATCAGATCTCATTAATGAAAGCAATATGAGTTGATAAACCTATATTTCTTTATGCAGCCTGCAGCTTTCAAAGCTGTAGCTGTAGTAAAGTTCATCACAGAACTGACCTGAGCACCTCTGGAAGGAGGGTGATGGTTTCCCATGAAAGACACACCTCATCCTGAGAGGCAAATGTGCCTGTGCAAGGCAGGTTTTTCAGCAAGGGGTGGCCAACAGAGGACATTACTGTGGTGAGATCAGACAGCACTACATTGTCTTACAAGACTGAAATCCAAAAATTACTTTAAAGCCCTGTGCTATAAGAAATATTTATTAAGGCCATCAAGTATCTTAAGCCTTTCTTGGTAGGGCATCTAGTTACCAGGGAGAGAAGCACTCAATTATCTTAACCTATGGAGGTAATTGGGTGCTGCAGGGACAGGCATGGCATAAGTTGGCATCAAAAGTTGGAAGTGGTGGCTGTTGGGAATCCTGGTGGTAGGCTTCCCTGTCACTCTGATGGCCATACCTAGGATACTTAATGCAACTCCCTTTTCTGCCTTTCCTGTTTCAAAAACAATAAGTGTTTCTTCTATGCTGCTACTATTGTGAATGGCCCATAAGCCTCTTCTTCACATGAGGTCTGTAGCCTTTTCTTTCCAAGCAAAATGAGAACAATTCAAGCCCTGTTCCCTGAGAAATCATCTCTACAAAACTCTGGGTAAATGTGGAATGTGAGCTTCCTGTTGGCTGCAGATGCTTTGTTTCTTGCTGGGGCTTGTGCAGTTTCTTTCTAGCTTTGTCTCACAAGAAGACTTACTGTCTTTGTTTTCATTAGTATATACACCCTCGACTAAGACAAAATGCCACTGCATTGTTTCCTGATACCAAAACTGGGTAAAATCTGAGTACCTGATGTTATTTAAATAACCTTTATAAAATAAGTAATACCACAATGAGTCCTCTTTTTAATAAACAACTGAAATACTTTTAAGCTTTTCTTTCTACAGAAAAAAAAAAACAAAACCACCAATTCATTTTCTACAGTCCATTTTAAAAACATTTAAAAGTGATGTTTACAAACATTGAAGTACTGCTTCTTGATGCAACAAATTAAGAGGATAAAGAGATGTGTGGAAGACAGATAAGGACAAGGAAAAGATCCTTTGAGAGTTTCGCAAAAGTAATTTCAGTGGACATCAAGAGAAAAAAATGAAAGTGGAGTAGGCATGGAGGTGGGGATGCGAATTCCAAATCTGAGCAAATACTTCCTGCCTGTGAACTTGGAGAAGGGCAGAAAATGGAGCAATAGTTGTAGAGGCAAGAGAAACCAGGATGTCTGATTTTATCTTCGTCTTCTTTTGTTTTTTCTCGAATGCCCACTTCAGATCTAAAAACCAAAATTTCCTGTTTGCATGAAGTTAGTCTTTGTGTCGCTCTCCATCTAAACTCCTGCCTTTGACAGTGCTCCGCATAGAGGCTTCTCCATTGCAGAACCTGACCTGGCCTTGGAAAAGGCAGGCAGTAGTATCTTGCTATCTCCAGTCCCCAGTTCCTGCCTCCTCCAGTAGACACCCCCCTCCAGCCTCCTCACTCTTTATTTCTATTAAACATCTTGAGACCTTTTGACTTTTATACATTGTCCAGTTTCTCTGTAACTATGTCTGTCCTTTCTAATTGTCCTGATTCTACTTGGTATTCCCTATCAATATTCCACCTCCTATCCTGTCACTAAGCTTCTCTGTGCCCTGTAGTCCTTCAGTGCTGTTGACTCCCCTGCTGCTTTTAATTCTCCTTCTGTTGATATCCTGTAAGGGCAATTTGTTTAATCTTTTTCCCATTTAAAACTCGTTGTTCAGCATTAATTAAAAAGTCACGTACCAGTACAAGTCATGTGGCAGGCCTAGTTTTGGCTATTAAATAAATTTATCTGGATCTTTTTTAGTTAGTAGGTCTGAGCTTTCTTTTTGATTCAAAATGGTGGTAAAGCATAAGACTATTAGGAGATACTGATACAAGTGGAAAGTGAAGGAACATGCAGAGTGGAAAACATTGATTGCTACAGCATCAAGAAAACAACTTTCCCAAATGTCTTTATATATAGAGTGCAATTCAGTTTTTAAGACTTAAAGGTATGATACAAGTGGCTATGTATACATATAAGTGATTACGGTGTACCAGCTAGATATGGGGAAAAAAAAATAAATTTTTTTTTTACTGTGGAAAAAAGCATTTTTCTTTTTTTTCACATGGGAAGATACCGAAAAGTGATAGCTTGAAATAACATTTCAAAAATTGCATTTATTTTTTTGCACAGTGAATGTACTCTACCAGAATTGAGTGTTTCTGTGACAGCGTTTGAAATACGCCATTACTCAGAAACATGCCCCGTGCCAGCTGTATTACTTGTAAGCAATAAATCAGCTTATCTTCATACAAATTAAATCTGACAGCTAGCCTTTCATCACTGCCTATCAAATGAACGTGTCAGACTGTTCAACTCATTAACCTGCTTAGGTTAGAATCCAGTCTGGGTTTCATATGAAGCGAGGTCACGGCAGCCTTTTTTCATCCGTTCTTCAAGGAAGTTCCATAGGGTTCTCCTTCTAGGAAGAAAAATTTTAAATCCCCTTCCCACTCAACCCAAATCCTTGAACCCCATGGACAAATTTATGGGGCTGCCAGAATACTTTGGTGATAATGACAAGAGGTAAATTCAAGCAAATGGCACTGGAAAGGTGTGTGTGTGTATATCTCGTTTTCCAGATATGCAACTATAACATCATCATTTGTGCTATTTAAAGAAAAATTGAAAATAGTTTAATTTGGAAGCCAGACTCTAAGTACTGAATACAAAGCAACTTAGGCTGAGGTGTTTTAAAGTTTCAGTACCTGTTACCTAGACACTGGACAACAACATATGCATTAATTGTCCCATTTCTGTGGACATATGTGGGTGGATGTTAGGGTACATGGATATAACTTCTGCAGCTGTGAAGAAGAATCAGAAGGCACAGAGGAAAGTGTTTCTAAGGAATGTTCTGGTAATAAAGAGTTCTCAGATGAACTTTGTTGCATGTGAGTCAAGCAGTATTGACTTTATTGTGCGAGGTTTTGGACAAGACACGGTATAGCTTTTTCCCAAACCATTTATACGTTAAACTGGAACACAGACTGATGAGTAAAGAAGTGGAGCTGTTGAGTCTTTTCCTATACAAGTAAGACTTGCAGAATGGGCTCCTATCTTATACTTCCCTGCAGACCTTTGCAATGCTCTGTGCGAAGTTTTTGCTTTCACTGATTCAACCTTCACCATACCCATGAGATCTAATGTGTGAGAAGATGCCCTAGAGGTCTACAGGTAAGTCTGGAGAATAAAAGCATGCAGAACTTTAGCAGGCAAAGAGTAGACTTGAATGCAGTAAACCACTGCTTTTATTCCTGGCATAAGCCTTATATTAGCACAAGTAAATAAAATGTCATTGGTCCAAAAAGAGAGGTAAGCATAAATTAAACAAAACCAACAAAACCCTGCAAATATTTGACCTTTGGGAAGCTTTAAAATTTTTAAAAATATTTTAAAAATATTAACTTATTTGGAAATTATAGCATTTAAATAAACAGGTTTAGGTTATTTTGGTTATGACTGTACCATTTCTTAGATGTGACATACAAAATTTCAATTGTCCATAAATTTTCTTACTTCCTCCAAGCTGAGATTTATTATTAAGGTTCATTTTTGTAGAGCTCTATATGTCAGACAAAACTATGATCTGAGTTACATTCAGAAGGTTGGAGTAATAGTTAGATGGGTAAGGGAGCATCATGGAAAGAAAAGGTCTGCTTAGCCTGTAATGAATGAAAATGAGAAACAGATAATGGGAGAAAGACCAAATTCATAATAAAGTCCCACAAGATTCTGTGCTAAGACTTGTCCTGTTCACCACACTCATAAATATCTGGGAGGTGGGATCAGTATTGAGCTAACAAAATGTTTCCTGTTGGGAAAGTCACAGGATCACAGGATGTCAGGGGTTGGAAGGGACCCTGGAGATCCTTCAGTCCAACCCCGCCCCTGCCAGAGCAGGACCATATAATCCAGCACAGGTCACACAGGAACGCATCCAGGCGGGGTTTGAAAATGTCCAGAGAAGGAGACTCCACAGGCTCTCTGGGGAGCCCGTTCCAGCACTCTGTGACCCTTACAGTAAAGAAGTTCCTCCTCCTGTTAAGGTGGAACCTCCTGTGCTCCAGCTTACATCCATTCCCCCTTGTCCTATCACAGGGCACGAGTGAGAAGAGG
>JAAGNO010008415.1:0-15467 GCA_033439905.1 Ceryle rudis | reverse complement strand
GGATGGAGGTGAGGCTGACTGGCCTGTAGTTTTCTGGAATCTCCTTCCTGCCCTTTTTGAAGACTGGAGTGACATTGTCTTTCCTCCAGTCCTCCAGCACCTCTCTTGTTTGCCACGATTTTGCAAAAATGTTGGAGAGTGGTAGTGCAACAACATCAGCCAGTTCACTCAGCGCTCTGGGGTGCATCTCATCAGGGCCCATGGACTCATGTACCTTCAACTTACGTAACTGGTCCTTAACCCAGTCTTCATTGACCAGTGGAGAGTGATCCCTCCCCCAGGCTCTCTCCCCTTCAACCAGGGACTGGAGTTCACAGGGGCTGGCCTTAGAAGTAAAGATTGAAGCAAAGAAGGTGTTGAGCAGCTCTGCCTTCTCTGCATCCTCAGTTATCAGGGCTGCTGCCTCATTCAGCAGTGGCCCCACACTTCCCCTGTTCTTCCTCTTAGCACTTATGTATTTGAAGAAGCTCTTCTTATTCTCTTTTACTTCATTTGCCAATTTAAGTTCTAAGAGGGCTTTGGCCTTCCTTGTTGCCTTCCTACATGCCCTGATTACTTCTCTACAATACTCCCAACTGACAAGTCCTTTTTTCCATGAGCAGTATACCTCTCTCTTCCTTGAAATCGCCTTCAGAAGCTCCCTGCTTATCCACGCAGGTCTCCTAACATGCATTCCTGATGTCAATGCTAAAGATTGTGGTAAAGACTTACACAGGTATTTTATGATATTAAACAACTGGCCAGAAAGAAAGCACAATTGAACTACTTGACAGTAGATGAAAAGTGATGCACTTAACTAGGCATTCTATCATTTCCAAATCAGCTGATTCTGTTAAAAGAAAAAGATCCTGAAGTTGAAATTGATTGTATTTGATACAATAGACTCAGCTTCGATACTCAAAAGTGGTCAAGGACACAAATGGGATATTAGAAGTGGTTTGGAGACAAAACAGCAGATGATGCTGATGCCCACAGCACCTACAGTGGCACGCACACTTCTCAAGCTGTGCATGCAGTCCTGCCCAACCCTGTTTTCTCTCTGATGCACAGAGAAGAGTAGAGGATATGCAAAAAACACCTAAAACTTCTTCCAATACTGAAACTTTTTCACATGGAGAGGAGGGCCAACAAAAGAGAAATGGAATTGAAGTCCATAGGGTAATGAATAACATGGGAAAGATAAATAGGGAATTACTGTTTGTTTGTCATCACATGAGCAATCGGTGATAGATCTCAAATAGAAATAGGAATCAGTTTTTACATTTAATTCCAAAATCTAATGTAATTTCTCTTAGAAAAAAACATAAGCCATTAAAAATGTTACTAAATTTTGAACTCTGTGTACTGTTAATGCAGTGAGTTAAACTAACATGACAAATGGACATTATCTATTTCATTCTGAGCTAACATAAGTGATCACGGTTTTCAGTTCCTTCTTAGTTTCCATCTCAGCTTTAAATTAAAATTGATGGTAGCACATGATGTCTGTTATTTAAGCTGAAGACATACTTGAAAAGTCCTGAAAGTTACAGTTGTACGTGTAAGCAACTGTTTATGGGGAGAGGGGTTAAAAGTCCATTTTCTATTTACAGATAAGGACATAAATTTTGTTTGAATATCATACTGCTTTCTCTCAGAGGCTGGACTCCTACCCTAGTGTTACCAGTCAGTTAGTAAAACAGAATAGCTTTAGACTGATTCTTCAGTGATGATATCCAGTCTCTCACAGAGATTAGCATCACTTATTAGCGTTACATGACATTAGAAATACATTTTTTTTTAATTAAGGTTGTGTGTTCTAAGGGAAAAAGAACAGTTCCTGCTCTTCTTATATTGTTGAAGGCATGCTGTCTGAGAGGATGCTCTGTGGGTACTGAATGATGATTTGAAAACCTTAGCTTTGTTGTAAAAAGGGAATGTGCAGGGATATTTGAAATACCTAGGGAAGAGAGTCCAAATGTAGAAACAGACTCTGGCTTTACAAATGATGCCAAGAGTATCATGTTTATGATAGTCCTCTTAAGAGATGTAATAAATGTTTTTTAAAAGTTCTTGTTAAAAATCTGTGTTTTACTATGAAAAGAACACCTTGTTTCCATAAGGAAGAACTTGTTTCATCTCATCCTTTTTATATCCAAAAAGTATGTATTGTTGAGAAGAGTAAGAATGTAAAACCAGTTTGGTTTTGACACTTCATGTCTGCTCTCCACATGGAAGATGAAGATCAGCAAACACAAAGATTGTCTTTGTTACAGATAACATCCTCTTTACAGATCAAGTGACCAAAAAACCCACAATAGACTGATTGAGAGGTAGAATTTTCTCAGCACAGCAAAACTGGGAGTATCTAGAGATCTTATCTAATGACTCAGAAAAGTGCCTAAGCCTTTAAGTTATTTTTGTCAATACAAGAAGATACTTGAGCAGAACTCACAAGTTTCTCTCTAGACTTTGGTTTTCTGTGACTTTGCTAACATTCTTATCTCTGATGGTTGAAAGATATGCCATAAATACGTTAGGTTTTGGCAGCATAAGCAGGAGAAGGGTATTTGCTCTCCCTGAAGTGGGGAATTGTATTCATTTTTTGTATTGTGGGAGAAAAATATTTGAAAGGGATGCAAAATGGTCAGTGGCCCATTGACTCAGCATCCCTTTTCTAAGGCAGCACCAACTCTTGGCATATGTTTGTCTGAAACTTCAACCACCAGAGATTCTGCAAGTTCTCTGTGGAATCTTTTTCAGTATTTTACCATTTTTTGCTGTCAAAAAGTTTTTCCTAAGGATGAACCTAAATCTGCCTTGCTTATAATTATTTTTTTTTTTGTCCTAGCAACGTATCATTTTCCCATGTAGTAGACCTTTCTATAAATGAAATGCTTATATGCTTATGACCTAGTAATTTTTTTTTGTCCAGAATAAACAACTCCAGTTTCCTCTTTTTTTTTTTCTTTTTTTCTTTCTTTTTTTTTTTTTTTTTCGTATGTCACATTTTCTACATTCTATTTTGTTGTCTTTCTTGGACTCTGCGGCATCTCCTGTGACTGGAATTCTGTTATCCATAACTTTAAATCGTTTGAAGGCTCTCTGGAATGATTTTTGGCCTGAGCTAATGAGCACACTCTTGCATTAGGGAAGTGTTCCATTATAAGTGTCACCTGAGGGTCCAGAGTAGTACTGCAGAATGATTAGAAATCTATCAAACATGAGTTGCAAGGCACTTCTTACATATTATGCCTTACCCTTGTCTCTCTCAAATCTCATCAGCAATGACTATTATATTTATTTTGGGGTCACTGACTGAAAAAAAATACTGTTAAATATCAAATCCAGTGCCAGTCCCTGTGGATCTCTGCTGGAAATGATGCCTTTTCAAGGTGATTTCCCAGTTGCAACTACTGTTTGAGAATTGTTATTTAGCCACCTTAATCCAGTTATCATGTGCTTTACTGATACTCAATACTAATTTTTGATGTGGAGTGTCATGAAATATCAACTCAGACATCTTATCTAAGTTTGTTGGATCTATGCAGTTACCTTTATCAACCAAATTGTTATTTCATCAGAGAATGAAACCAGATTTATTTGACAAAATAGATTTTTTTTTCCACAGAACTGAATTGACCAACACTAATTATATTCCTATCCTCTAATTCTTTATTTGCCAAATGTATTACATTTATCAGGACTGGTATCAGGCTAACTAGAATATATCTGCCAGTGTTATCCAAAATGACCTTTAGTCTTTTTATTGGTACCCTTCTTGTCTTGAAGAGATTCTGTAGCAGCCCAAGATTTATATATCAGCAAGACAGATTATTTTTCAGCTAATCTCTTCTAGACTTTTGGACGATACTTTTCCAGCTCTTCCAATTTTAAAAGGTTTGTTTTTGTAGTAGATACTTTCTTATACTCAGTTATCAAGAGACTTGAACACACTCTAGCATGACTAGATGCAGTAACTTTTCTGCCACTTCTGAAACGCAGGATAGACAAACCTTTTCTACATATTTATTAACAACATTGCCATCCTGACCCATAAAGAACCTATTCTACTGCATTTGTTCTTAATTTGCTTGAACATTTTTGGTATCCTGAGTCCTTGGAGATGAGAATTTTCCTTTGTCTTATTTCTTCACTGGTTTTCTATCCTTTTACAGATTTTACCATGCTCCTATTTATTCCTATCTTTTCCATTTGTGTGATTTGATAAAAAATACCTTAAATTGCTTTTGTTTAACCACGAAACAAAGGAAAGCTTTTAGTCCATATTATCTTGATCAGCCAAGCCACAGGTTAAGGACAACTGAAAAAAATGATTCTAATAATTTTTTTTCCAATTAGTTACACCCATACTTTTGGAAGGAATATGTCTCTACCAAGAGCTGGGAAGCATCTTCCTTTGAAGCTGCAAGTGTATGTTCATTTGTTCAGTTCAGACTTCTTTCTGTTCTCCAGTAATTTCCAGACTGTGGTTATTACTTCAGAGGTAACATGCTTATGTTGCCAACTTGCTGTTCTTTATCCAGAAGAAAAAATTATTATTCAATAAGTTTTGTTTTGTTTTAATTGGAAGATTGTTGTATAGACTGTTTTAAAAACAGATGCAATGAAATGCTGCTCTTGGTTTTACAAAAAGTCCGGCGCACATTTCCTGTCTTGAAGTGTGGGAAAGTGAAAGCTCAGTCACTGTGAAGTGGTAGAAAACAGTATTGATCATTTGTCCTGGTCTAAGGGACCGCCCTGACCCTAAACCATGACATCATTCCAGTGGAAGGGAAGAAGAAGAAAATGGCAACTGAGACAAAGTCTGATTCTGTACTGATCTCTGGGGAATGAGTTGTTGGTTGGCTGGCGAGGCGGATGGGGAAAGGGGCAACTGAGGTTGAGCTGCACTAAAATGTCAGGTGTACTTGGAAAGATCATGAATAGCATTTTTGACATTTTAGCTATTCTTCTAGAAAAAAATATTGCGGGGGGGGGAATTGAGAATGAAAATACCTTTCAATAATGCTTTGTGGCCTGCAGTTATGGGTTTTTTTTATACTACTACTATTTTGTGCCTGCCTTTCTTATGGAAGTGGCATTTAACTAAATATTTTCCCTAGGCTTAATCAAAAGCTAGAATTAGAGATGTGATTAGATTACTTAACAAAACTGAACTTCTATCTTCCCTGTGCTTGGAAATGTTGCACTGGAAAAGAGTGTAGACCTCAGAACTGGGATGGACAAAGGCAGTGAAGAAAGAAGATATGAAAAAAATTTGCTAAACCTCTCTTAAGGTATAGATGATTGAGGCCCTCACAACAAGACTTCTGCTTCTCAAAGTGGCATAGACACGTAAGTTCCTGTTATGAGTGCATAAACTGGGCTTCCTTTATGTGAAAGGAATCAGGCGCGTAATGTCTATGTGTCTTGTCACCAACCCATTTACTGGCTGGCTGAACGTGTGGAAAAACACGACTGTTTTCCTTGGGATGCTTGGATGAGATTGTTGCCTTGGATAGTGAGAATTTTATGGCACTGTTTCACAAGTCAACCATTTAAAAACTAGCAGATGAGCTCCCTAGTCCTCCAAGGGCCTGTGAAGGTGAAGCAGGAAGGAGTTGTCCTTGAGGAGCTGAAAGGTCACAACACAGCCTTATGCTGCAGAGACCCTGTCCCACAGGCCAGGCATCAGTGCTGCTCCTTGTCTCTTTCTGTGTGAACTGTTAATGGTATGTGTCTGTCCTTCACAGACACTGACTTGGCACCTTTTAGGAGTTGTGGAAGGACAGAGAATTATCACCATTGAATAGTTTAGCATGGCCTCACACAGCAAAGAAATGTGTATTCTGCTGGTATGGTGGCTCACTGGTAGTTATGGCAAACTCAGAGGTGCTCCCTGCCTCTTTCACACAATAGTTGTTGGGTAGACTAAAGACATCAAGTTTAGATGTTTTTTTAATTTATCATTTCCCATGTACGTAATGATGTGTAGGAGAACTCCTCTGGCTTTGTCATCCATATCCTGCTTCATTAATAGTATTGTGGTCACAAGGGAAAAAAACTCTGCATGATCAGCAAAATCCATCGAGATGCAACCACCCTCTACCCTCATCCACACTTTTACCGCTGCATGAAAATGAAAATTAATACAAGGATTCCATTTTGATCTCGTTTCTTCTAAGTGTTACCTTTTGGAAAATAACTATTCTGACATGCATATGAGAGCCTCAGTATTCGTCTGTGTCACTGTCACAATAGCACACAGTGGAGATTTCCACACGGGTTTTAAATTAACAAAATAGTGTTGGAAGCAGTATCTCTGCAGCAGCACAAGACTCAGTACAGGCTGCTTTACCTTTCCAAGCAGACACTATTTCCACAGGGGAAGAACATCCCCACTTGCCACCACAAACAGACAGTTGTGATGATGTCTGCCACTGACTCCTAGCAATTCCTTTTCACCTTATTGTGGTATCATACTTGGCAGAGTTAAAGAAATAAGGAAATTCTTTTGAAGCAAAAGAGTGTACATACAGATATGAAAACAGCAGTTAAGTTCAAGGCCAATCTGTTAAGATCCAAATCTGATGTTTAATGGTATCATAATAATGTCACACCTCTGTCAGTGTATCAGCAGGCAGCCTTACTGATAATGAAGCTGGAATACATAAGAAGCACCTACAGCATGTGCTCTATTTTTTTTTCTAGGCTGACTCTCTAGCTATTTTAAACCCTTTATAACTGGAAAATTACCTTGCATAACAGCATGCACTGCAAAAACTGAAAGGGTTTGTGAGTAGAAAATGGCAGCCAAGTTCCATCGCAATCATCAGTGCTGTTTTTAGGCCAGCTAAGTACTACTTCTCAGAGGTT
This sequence comes from Ceryle rudis, assembly GCA_033439905.1. Classification (NCBI taxonomy): domain Eukaryota; kingdom Metazoa; phylum Chordata; class Aves; order Coraciiformes; family Cerylidae; genus Ceryle; species Ceryle rudis. The sequence goes on along the minus strand of JAAGNO010008415.1, from coordinate 8,609 downwards.
TTCTATGGTTAAAATGTCACTGCTTAGCAGTGTGATGGTAGAAGCTTGCAGAAAGAAGTGAAATTTCTTCTGACATTGCTTGAAACAGGATTGAAATGCTCCTGCTGAGCTGTGCTGGGAGTACAAGCAGAATATCTATCAGGTGATGAAACTCTGTCGAAGTTTAACTTAGTGAAATGATCTCTCACCATTTGCATTACCTTTTAAGAGAAGCAAAGCCTTCACAAGCAACAGAACTATTGCTCCTAATATCCCTCTCTTTGGGAAGTATTGGAACTTGATAATATTCCTAACATCCCTCTCTCTAGGAAGCACTGGAGTTTGATAATCTAGAGGCAGTATTTTCTGAATAGCTACCTGTTCTGTAGAAGATGAACAGTACTCTAGATGCTTCCCAGGCCTGAACATTTTCTGAGGCACCTATGCAGTCTGCAAACTCTTACCCATTCCTACAAGGCAGAGGCAACTGCAGCATTTGTGCTTTTCTCCTGAATCCTTCATCTGCCCCACTCCTGATATTTGCTTAGGTTAGTGAGGCCATTTTAACAACATCCCGTTATTAATCTCTGTGAATGTTCTGCAGCTCAAAATGAACTGGCAAATAAATAGGGAAAAGAAAGGGAGAGAACCTGGCCTGTGTCACAGGCTCCTGCTTTCTCTGATGGAGCCAGAGGGGGAAAGTGAGAGGGAAAGGGATCTGTGTGCGATACTTTTAAATGGCTGCATGCAAGGTTGAAGCTCTGACAGTGCAGGGCAGTTGCTGGAAGGCAGCAGGCAGTAGGACAGCAGCTTTGTTTTAAGCTTGTGGACCTACTGTGGTTCTAGAAAGGAGCTGAAAATCAGGTGTGTGAGAGGGATAGGGACTTATTTTTGATGAAGAGAAAATGCTATCTAAAGGAAATGAGATTGTAGAAAGGGTCTTTAGATTCTGCATGTTGAGCTTACATGTTTGGGCCTGATTGCTTAGCGGGACATTGCAATCCTAAGATTTAAAAAAAAAAGGAAAAATGAATATTTTTTCTCTCTCTTGTGGTATGATTACCTTAGATTTGGTGATAAGGTGACCTTGCTTTGAATAAGTTAAGCTACTAATTCTATCCCTGTGTGTCCCAGACAGTAGCCATTTTCATGCAGAGCCATTCTCATGTGAGCTGGCATGGGCTGCTATACAAAATACAGGTCTGGTCATGGAGGGAGGGGGAGTTGGAGGGGTTTTAGTTACCCCATCTCTGCATGATTTAGACTCTCGGGCTGCCAGTGCACAGACTTCAGGTTTTTGTTGTAGCAAAAGGGGAAGGAGTTAACGCAAAGATGCTTGGGCATTCACTGAGGCTACAACATGATGGGGAAAATGACTGCAAATGGCTGAAGGGTTAAATGTTAATTCTAGGCTTTCCATGTAGTTTAGATACTTGTTTGAACTATTTAATTTGGGCTTCATCACCCATTCTGCACCCCATCTTCATTCTTGTCATCTGGCCATCCATGAGATACCATGGCCATTGTTCTTCTCATGCCAGGCAACCAGAGCTCAAGTTTTGTTGCAGTAAGGTAGCAGTGGCTGTGGTGTGCTGGCTGACTTACTTGGAGGGTCTCCTTAACCTTGGCTTTTGAATTTTCCTTCCAGTGTGTCTGGAAGAAGATTGGATTTTAAGTTGTGCTGATGCATTTTAAATACGTAATGCTGTCAGAGGTCCTTAGAACTTGTTAGACAGGTATCCTTTTTTAGAGTTTTGTACATATTTATCTTTTTATAAAAACAGAAGCAAACCAAAACTACCCAAATGGCTACGCATTAGCCTTTTTTTTTCTTCTTCTTTATACTGTGTACAATGCTGAGCTGTACTGCTTCTAATAGTCTATATATAAATGCATTAATGCATTAGAACTGTACTTTGTTTAATACTCATAAAGTCACTTTGGAGAGGCTGGCAGGTGGTATCCCCATTTTACAGAGGAAACAGAAACGTGGAGAGATTAAATACAATATCTCAAATACCTTCTGATTCTGGATAGCCAGAACGGTGTATCTGTACCCAGGCTCCCAGCTATGCACCTCTTTTCAACAGTTTCTTTAACAGCTTCATTGTGTTCAGAAGCCTCAGCTGTGACACCCTCCTCTTCCCCTGCAATCTCATTTTGTTCCACACGTACCTGCTAACTTCTCTGGCAAATAAAGAAGGGTCCTGCAGATAACAGCTTTCTTCATTATCCTATTCCAAAGGACACCTGCTTGGGGGGGTGAGGTTGAGTATGATCATGTAATTAAAGACTCTCTAACGTCCATTCCCCAGGAGGGGAGGGACCATGGCGAGCGAGGCAGCCGCAGCCCCCAGCTCCCATTCTAATGCCGCAGTAGCACCTGGTGGTTGAAGCAGCAATTGCATTTGCGAAAATGGAGCTTTTCAGTTTCGTGTGCCATAGAGCTGGGAGGGACACATCCTTCCAAGTGTGGCTTTGCATTTTCTGGGGCTGAGAACTTGCCCTGTGAATGCAGAGCATTAGAAAAAGAGAATGTGCAATTCTAACAGGATGCATATTTGTATAATTCTGTCCCACCCTAAAATCTGAGCAAATTGAGTTTTCACAGGGAGAGAAATGAGGCTGTTTTTTGACCTTGGTGTAGTCCCTGCTCCAAAGGGAGGGAAGGGCTAAATCTTCTATATAAAGCACTTGAGGTTTTTGAGTTTTATCCTAGCTGATAACAGAGAAATGGCTGAATGGCTGCTACTGAAGATTTCCCTGCTGTTTTCCAGGACTAACACTAGTGTGAAAAATGTCAAATGGTTTAAGAACTCAAAGATGATGATCTATAATAGTATCTATACATAGTGAAGCCAGCTCTACACACTGCATAAATTCTCCCTTCTGCAGAGAAGAAATTAGGAAAAACAGGTTTCATGAGACAAAAATAAGCTCCCTTTCAGAAGAGAAGTAGTAATTTAAAATCAAAGTGATTCTTCCTTGCAGTGGTGCTTTGTCTGTTCTGGTTACAGTTCATCATCAAGCAATCTGGAAACTGCAGAAATTATATGTACGTTCTGAAAATGCCTGGTGAGCTGTTTAGTCATGGAGCTTGTCTTCAAAGCTGACAAAAAAAAAACCCAAACCTGGGGCCAAAAGCTGTGTGCTTGGCCCACTTATGTGTGGTGAATATGGACTGTGTGAGTGAGGGCTTGTGATTGCACTCATGGGAATGTCACAGACCCTGAGCTTCTCTCCCCTGGCTCTCAGTGTGGTTTCTCCCACCATGAGATGACAGGAGGGTTTCAAGTCTGGTCCTTTGAGGGGCTTCAGAACTAACAGTACCACAGATAGACTAAACCTTGTAGCTTTTTCCACAGTTTTTCAGCTGAAAGATCCCTGAATCCTGTATTGCTGTCAGGTTGTGTGAGTACTCAAGTAGTCAAGCTGTGAAGGAAAAGCAGAAAAGTAGTTAAGCTGCACTAATGTGGTCACTAGATAGAAATACTGGGGAAGAAATGCTGCAGTGTGATTCTGAAGTTCCTAGTTCCAGTATGTTTCTCCTGTTTTTCTAAGTTGGGGAAGATCTTCACAAAGGCATAGTTAAGATTTCTGATTTTTCTGCCAAGTGGACATTGGCAGAAGGCTTTGATTGGAATGGCCCATAGTTTTGATAGTGCTGCACACCGAGTTTGACTTCAGGCTGTGGCATGATGACTTCCCGATGGTGTGACACAGCTGCTCTGGGCTGTCTATCTGCCTTGTTGGACCACATTGTAGAGAGGCTTGCTGATTTCTGTTAACTGTGCTTGGCTGCAGTCAGAGGAATAAGCCTATTTGCCTATTTCTCTCTGTGTTGTGTGACTTCAACTTGAGTAAATCAGAGTTCCTTTCTTGAAATGCTGGTTTATGCCCTAGTATCATAGTATTGTACAACTTAACAATAAAAACTATTCTGTGGACTTTAGTCCTATTTTGTAATAGGAAGAGGGATAATGTTAGCAAAAACTTTTATTGATGATTATGTGTTCTTGCTTTGTTCTTTGATGATTATGTCATTGAACAAAAGCCAGATACTTTTAATTGATAAACTGTTCATATTTTATTCTAGCTTTAAAGCAGAAGATTTAATTTTTAAAGATTTAAAATGTATCTGTATTTTAACACATTGATTAAATTGGAACAAGTCAGATGATGTCTTCTGGAAGGTCAGACTGAGATTAATCTTGGAACAGAACCTAGAAGAGTCCATTCCTAGGCCCAGATGTTAAATCTATACAGTGCAAATGTTACAGGAGTATGAACCTTTATTCCCTCTTAGGACTCAATGCATTAATTAGTCTGTTATCACTGCTAATTAGCTCTTCCTGCATCTCAGTTTCCAGTCCTGGACTTTTAGGGCTATGATTTTCAAACTTTGCTGTCACTTCAGAAGCGGTCAGTTATATAAAGGTACAGCTTCTTGTTTTCCCAAGGACATTATTGAAACTTGCAGATTTTTTTTACTACTGTATTGTATTTAAACCAGAGTAAATATAGGATTATGTTTATGGAATGAATTGGAAGCTGCAGATTTTAAAGGGAGAAGTGTACTTTGCATGACAACATTTAATTGAAAATAATAGCAGGGGTAGCTGTCAGACAGCAAGGTTTCCTCTTACACCAGGTGAAGCAGGGTGGCCACAGTGACTTCCCTGTTGAAGGACGAGGTAAGCTTGCTTGTTAGTGGATTCAGACTGTTTTGTGGTGTCTGTAGAGTGTGTAGACAGCTCCATGTCCAGCTGGCGAAGGTAAAAGCTGTAGCAGGTAGGCACACAGTGATAAGTTTGTATAAGTTCATGAGAGAGCAAGCAAACAGAAGTGATAGGTTAAACAAGTATTTGCAAATGTAACACTTAATAGCATCACGCTGTCCTTCAGAAGATCCAGCGTACTCTACGGCGGGTTCACAGTAGTCATGTAAGCTCATGTAAGTATTACTGAAATTGTAAGTCTTCTGTGTGTTTAGCTTAGGAAGTTACAAAATAGTACTCCATGACATTGTATTTGGAACACCTTGTTCCATCCTGAGGTTACTTGCTTTTCTTCTCAAGTGAAAAGAGAGTGTGTTTCACTCCTTCGGTCATCTAGCTCCTTGCTGGAATCCCAACTGTGCCGTGTTGAAAGGTTTCCATGGCTTTGTCTATCTGCCTGTTGCTTTTATTTCCTTAGAAAGTTACATTTTGTGCTTCTGAGTGAGTGCACACTGTTATGGTTATTATGGATCTGTGCTCAGAAGCAAATGAAGAGGATGATGAAGAGAGACCATTTCCCATTTCCTGCCAAATAAGAAAAGAGTTAGGTCTGAGAGACAAATCCATTGGCCCAAATGTCTCACTTCAAACCTTAGGCTGCTCCAGACCCTAACTACTATTAACTACTGTGAATTTCAATAATGGACAGATTCAATTGCAACTTCTAGTTTGAGTTCAGAGTGGAAAAGCTCCCTAGATTAACTGTTATGGATCAAATCCTCAGAGGTTGCAAAAGTGACATCTCCCCATCCTCATCTGCAAAAACAAAGAAAAAGACCCTGCAAGTTTGTGTTTCTGCAGAAAAGGTCATTTATTAGATGTGTTACTCCGTGTGAGGCAACCTGCACAAGAAGAGCTCAGCGCTTTGTCCAGACTTCTTATTTCTTGACATGAATAAAATTTGGCCTTTGTTGCATGCTTCATCTCATACCTATGTTATGCCTGGATAAAGCCTCATCTGTGAGATACAAAGAGACTTTATGGCGATGGCTGTTTTGTGCAGTGGAGTGTATGGCTCTTTCAGCTTCATGGTAATTTGAGAAAGTAGGTAAGATAGTACCAGTATGAAAATGGCACATAGCATTAGTGGAAAAGAAAACAAGCTACTGCTCATTGTCCCCCTCACTAAGTAACCTCTGTTCACTGTTTCATGTTGCTCTTTGACCTCTTGTCACGCTGGTATTAAACCTATTATGTGGATGAAATATGTTCTGTAAACTCAGGTCAGTTCTTAATAGACAATAATTCAAATGATGAGACGCATAATTGGTTATAACTTACTCTAATTGACATGCTTTTCCCAGAACAACTCCAGTGCTCAGACAGCAGGAGCATGGACGTTATTAACCAGGGCAAGTGTGAAGGACGTCCCACTTTTATACGTCCCGTTTTGTTTCCCTGGTTCACATGCGTGATAACTTTCATCGAGACAAAATGTCTTTCAGGTCACGTACATATAAACACCTTCAACCTCAAAATCAGCCAGAAAATTCCTGCCTACCTTAATTATATTAAACTTGAATGCTGTTACAGGCAATGACAGATAATGAGCAGGCAGTAAAAGTGAGGTGACACTGCAGTGCAGCGTTTGCTGTGTCTTTCAAGCGTTGATCACAGACTCATTCCATACAAGGAGGCTAGTCTTAGGCGAGCATTTCAGAAAAGAGTGTTTTATATGCTTAAAATTACCAGAAATTTGAAGCCCCCTTGTGCGAAAGGGCAGAAGAGAGAAAATGTCTTTCAGAAGGTGCTACTTGTAGCAATAACTGTGCATTGAATTTTTTTCTCCACCTAGCTCCATCTGAAAAAAAATGTTTTCAGAGGATGGACTACACTGATAGTGTATGTTAATAAAATTTGCCATCTTAAAATTGCATTGACTTTAATTTACTTAAATACAGAAGAATAAATATTTATCTTAAGTTGAGCAGACAAAAGTAGACATTTATTCCTGCAGAGTGGAAAGCTCTTATGAGCTCTAAAGTCCCTTTTTTAAAGAACTGCAACAACTGCGAAGATTTTTGGCTTTGGAAAGACTTAAAATATTTTCTCCTTCTCTTTCTTAGACTCCTTTAGAGTTGCCAAAGACTACAGTCCTCTTTCAGCTAATGACAAAAGAAAGGCATTTTTTAATGGTAATCAGATACTGGCTTCATACACCCTAAGAGTCAAAAAAGCACAAAAATTTACATGTTCCTATTAAGCTTCTAAGTCAAATTTTTGATGATTTATGTTCATGCCTGTTTTTGAGTTTCTGAAAAGCATTTAGTATCATTCTTGCAGTGTAAAAAAGTTGAATATCCTCTACTATTTTTTCCTCCTCAAAGTCCATGCTGCCTGTATATTTAAAATGTGTCTTAATTCCCATACTTTATGTAGGCATGCTGTTAATTGAGGAAAAAAAAAAATGTAGACCTTTAGGACAGCTTCTAGGATTGTTATTTTAATCCTAGGGAGTTTTGTTCATTTTGTATGGTGGCAAATGCACTTTCTTCTAGAGTGCATGCACAGATTTTAATCTGCTGTAATGGTCTGGGCTTCAGTCATTTCCTTGCTGCGAATGAATAATGAATAAGCTGTGGTTTGAAAGCTAATGGTTCAAGATGAAATCAGAAGCTCATTGCAACATGGATGATACTCATTTGTCATCTCCATGGAAACATCTATTTATCAAGACACTGCAGCTAATATTAACATGAAAGTAAGCAATTGTTGAAATGCAGGGAAGCTGAGAAGCAGTTTTAGCAACAAATGGTAGGGTTACAAAGGAATGCATTGTTATTTTTGAATCTATTTTTGCTGGGTTTTATTTGTTTGGTTGGCTTGGTTTTAAGAAAGCATATATCATTTACCTCGAATGACATGAATTTTGTTACATTTTGAAAAGTTGAAAAATACCAGTAGAATGAGGACCAAAAAGTGCAGATATCCTGGGAGATCTCTCTCATTCACATCTGTCGTGGCCCATGTGCCTGAGAGCACGTGATAATTTCAGAGATACAGAGCCATGTGGTCCCCTTACATCCAAACCATGGCAGCATGGCCCCCTACATACAATATGCTGCCTATAAACTTAACTGGATTTAACAGTTAGTTCTGCTTAGCAACAGAAATAATTTTCTGTTCAGTAAATTTATGATAGAAGAAACTTATTTCAAAGTTTTCTTTAACTAAGTTTGGGTTAAACCTTTTATTTCTGTTAGTGGAAATTAGGGCCTTGCAGAAGAGGCACAAAGGTATAGTAGGAATCATTCCTCAAGACTGAGCTCACTGTTTCTTCTCTCAGATAGATTGTTCTTTTCTCATTAAACAGCCTTAATAGCGCAAGCCCCAATTCTGAAACACTGTTTAATATGTCACTCCATAAGAAGCTTGAGTTTTTAGTTTATGGATGTAATGGAATGGACTCAAGACTTTTTTTTAAGTACCCTTAAGACAGCTTTAATTGTGTGCCAGGAGGCTAAGCTCAGAGATTGAGAGGCAATAGAAAGTGTGTCAGAGGCATTTTTTTTTAACTTTTCTTTATGGTGTATTTCTACTTTTTGAAGCAGGGAAGAGCTTTCCCAAGCTGTAGCTACTCTCTTCCAGGAATGCCATGTGCCTTTGCTGGGGTAGGTGGTGCAGGAGGTAAAACAGCCTTTTTTTCTCCCCAGAGTTTGGCTGAACTTTCCACAAGCAAATGACATAGTTACTTCTCCTCAGGTCAGGATTACTTCAGCGTCAGGGATAGTTTGGCTTCTGGGAGTGCTGGGAGTGAGATTAATCAAGACAGGTAGCATTTTAATTTGATGTCCAGGTAAAGTTACATTTTTGTTTATAGAATTGTCTTATACTTATTTTTTCCTTTTTTTT
>JAAGNO010008411.1:47336-64390 GCA_033439905.1 Ceryle rudis | reverse complement strand
GGAACAGGGGACATCCATCAGCTTGATAAATGGGGGTTACTTGCTCCTGTTCTCCTTGCTAGTTTATTTTCTTAAACTACCGGCAGAAAGTGTAATGACGGTGCAGACAAACACACTAACAAACAGACGACAGCTTTATGGATGGAGCTCAGCTCCGAGGACTGAGGAGTGTTAAAATCCGAGCTCTGCCACCTTTGTCCATTCTTACTTCAGCCTCTTAAAAAAAAAAAAAAAAAAAAATCAACAAAACGAAAACCAAAAAAACCCAACAAACCAGTCTTGGCTGAGTTTTAAAGGAGGAGACACAGATTTATTTTATGGGCTGCCCAGGACTGTTCTCCCTGCTCCCTTCGCCGTTAGCTCAGCTCTTTTGCAAATCTAATCTGCTCGGCTCCTTTGCTATTTTTCATGTTAGACCCGTGCGTTTCTCCTCTAAGCCCTTCTCCTTTTTGATGTAGCGAGTCAATTGAAGAATGTTGGTCTCGGTTATCAATCACCCAGCTGGGGCTTAAAGGGCTCGGGCTAATCAGATTTAATTGCTCATGTAGCGCCACTCCTGCCCTGGGCCACGACCGACTTGCTCAATTAAACCCCAAATACCTGCAATCAATAAATAAGGAATGACAACACGTTTAAGGGATTTATCCAGCAAAGGAATTGAACTGGAAACAGATTACAACAGAAAAAGACCCCTTTATAATTAAACGTACACCTCTTAGAGAGGGAAAAGCTATGTTAAAAAAAAAAAAAAAAAAGACGAAAGGAAAGAAGTGATAAAAAAGGAGAGATCTTGTTTCCTTTGCATGGGTGAAGGAGAGATGCGGGCGCTGCCTTCCGAGAGGCTATTCCCTATCACTTATTAGCTTATTTATAGCCCGGTAAAACCCAGAGCCCTGTGCGGTGGCCTCTGCTGCGGGCAGCGCCGATACCGCGCCCCGCTCCGCGGACAAACCCTTTCCCTCTTTTCTTTTTCCGTGCCTTTCTCTGCAGCATGTGGCTACTGAGTCAGCTTTCTTCTCAAAGGCGGGTATTCCCTTTAAACACCCTAGCTAGAGGAGTGAGACGTTATCATTTCTGACGACGTGAAAAAGTCCCGATCTCCTTTGAAAGGGAAAAAAAAAAAAAAAAAAGAAAAGAAAAAGAGGGGGAATATTTGCTTTTCCAGAGTCTTGTTTGGAACATAGTAGTGATTGACCAAGACCAAATAACAGTGAAGGTGCATAAATAATCGCTTTGGGCATACTTGCCTGTTGGTTGGGGGGGGTGCCTTTTTTTTTTTTTTTTTTTCTTTTTAAACTGCTTTGAAAGCAGCAGATGCAAAAAGCGTTTTCCAGTTAATACCAAAACATATTCCTTCAGATCACGGACAAGGCATGTTCTTGTCCAGGGTTTCTGCACCAGAAGCTGCCATCTTTTATTTGGATTAAGTTGCAAAATTACCCCTTCAGCAGGTCTGCTGTCAGTACTCATGGAAAGAGCAGCAAGGGAAATGAAAGTGGAGGGAGGAGAAGCTGGCCACTAACCTGGAGAAATCCGAGGGAGGTGCTCCTGCTCTGTAGTCACACTGCACCGAGGTGCAGACTGCGACTGTGATTTGCAGAGAGTTTTGTTTGGCTTTATTCCCAGCACCTGAATAGGGAGCCCTTAATGATTCGAAATGCTCTCTGCAGTCCTTGGGGCAAGCAACCCCAACAAACTGGGCAGGAAAACAGCTGGGACCACTGCTAGGTGTAATGTCTTATTCCTAGTCCCAGTCTTTCAGGGATAGAGCTGATAGCCCTACAACATCCAACACAGGGACTCTGAGCAAGATTTGAGCTGGGTGGACAGGACAGATGGAATTATCTAGTCAAGGAACTCTTCTTCCTCTGCATGCCCCATTCACTTTGCTTCAATTAAACATGTCTGCTAACTGTGTAATGTGTCAAGCGGTCATCTTCTGCATCAGGTGTAGAGAGTGATGCTGGCAGGATGCCTGAGTCCCATGCTGGTTCCCCATTGCTCCTACTGGGATACAGACTAACCCTAATGCAAACCTACCTGTAATGGTGGTGCTCCAGAGCCACTTCTGCACAGTTTGTGGCTGATCTGTAAGACAATCTTTGTGGGAAGTGGAGGTAAAAATCTTCATAGAAGTCAAGGTGTTGATTAAAAAAAACCCTCAACTGTCAAGGGAGTATTTCTGTAAGGACTTCTGTTTGTTTGTGCCTTAGCTTCGCTTCCTAAGGAAGCTAGGATTATATGATCAAACTGTTACAGCCTTTTGAACTCCTGGGCCAACTCCAATCAAAATTGACAAGGGGGCAGAGGTCTCAGAAATAATCAGGTTGCTGTGATTTTTGTGAAAATAGACTGCTGGATAGCAGAGAGACGGATCCTGTTAAATCCCTACTAAGGCTGTAACCAGAGCTCAACTTTTAAGAAATGCCAGAGAAGCTAAATGAGATTGAGTGCAACATTACAAATATCCTAGCAGCTTCCAGCTTGGCTACTAGAGACAGCAGCTATGAGGCACAATTACCAAAAAGTAAGTTTCATGTGTTTTGCCTCTTGAGATAATGCTTATTGGTTGTATTCATCTTTCTTTGACACTTTCTGGACCAAACTGCCCTTTGACTTGGAGAGCAGCAGAGCATCAAAGGGCAGATCTAGGCACTGGCAGAGACTTCTGGGACAGTTCCCATACTGTGGTCTACAGCATTATCCAAAGCAGCAAACTGCACAAACACCTCCCCAGGCTACCTTGGAGGAAGCTTGAGGCTTGGTAGTGGCCCAGGAGGTTGGGAAATGAGTGGTCCATGAGCTTGTACAACAGAGGTTTTGCCATCATTGTTGTCTTTGTTACCTCTTTCGAGTCACGTGGAAAGTGACATTACATCTTTAACAGATTGGTCCAAATCCTGTCAAGTAGCAAGGAGTGGTGAAAGAATGAAAATTCTCTCAGCTACTTTGATGAACCTCAAAGCAAGCTCTTGACATTTTTTTTTTTTTTAGTAGTAAAATAGATCAAGGAACAAATATTTTTCTTTAGACTATGAAACTTTAGCTGAGACCCTTGCCTGTAAGAAGACATCTCTTCTTCTTGCACTCTAAATCTAGCCTGAAAAACACTTCTATTAATTCATGCTTGATACAATTAATACTCAGCTGGATGTTATATGGAGCTTGCTTTTGAGGTTGTCATGTGATGCCACACTTCCAGGTTTAGGCAGATGTCAGTAGGAAGGTGGATATTACTGTAGATGGACATAGACACATTCATGGGAGACACCTGACTGCCTAGTCCAAAGACAGCACGATTCATAACTCTGCAGCAAGGGGCAGCAGACAGTATTTCTACACTACTACAAAAGCAATGAGACCTACCCTGGTAAGCCAAGTGCAAAATGAGACATTTCCTCCTTGCTGATGCCAAGTCAGACTGGGCCAGTTTGGAATAGCTCAGTTAGCCAGGTTGGCAGCTTGTGACTGTCTCAGAATCTGAGCTATCATTTATAAAAATAAAAGCACAAATGCTTTTGTTGTCATTGAAAATACTCCCAGCACTGACAGTTCTAAAAATTAATATAATGTGAACAAGATGCAAAAAATTTTCTGAGTCTGCAGAAAAGACAGGTCACTTGGTGAGAATTATTTTACTCTGTCATTGGATTGTTAACTCTGAAGCCTAAGAAAGGCAGTCAAGCTAGCAAGTCTTTTACCACCTACAGAAGTTCAAGATTTGAAGAATCTCATTGAATGTCATCTAACTTTAGAATCAGACACAGTCAAATTGAGGATAAACTAAAGGAAAACTTAGGAAAAAATAGAACAAGGGAAAACAAATATGACCAAATTCCTTCCAGAGCACACAGCTGCCTATACATACTCCAGCTAATCCTTTCTGGCAGATTTCCTTTTTTCTTTTTTTTTTTTCCTCCTTCCAGATCTGACCATTTCCCTTCTATTAAGACTTTTTGCTCTTTGAGGTGAGGGGGGGGGAGGGAAGGAGGAGGAATGAAAACAGGGGATGTTGTTAAAGTCTGTTGATGGCAAGACTGGAATAATCTAAAACTACTACAAATATAGAGCAATGCATGGGAAGAGATAGGCGGAAATGCCACATGGAGCCAGAGCAGGGCTGGCCTCACTAGGACATATAGAAATTGGAGTGGGAACCTGTTTGTGAAGGAGCAGCAAAGGCCAAAGATCAAATGGCACAGCATGAAGTGGATCACCAATGAATTTAAACCACAAAAATTCCCCTAAATATCCAAAGTCATCTATTATTCAATGCCTAATTTCTGTCCTACTTGCCACATGAACAAAAATCATGAATACATTAGAGTCAGTATTGGTACATTCCAAATTTGGCTTCACACATGTTAACATGTGATGAAGTAAGCGCCAGCCTTCCCTCTAGTCTTGATCTTAAATGGAACTGTGAGAGTAGGATATCTGTGAAGTGCTGGTTTTATGTAGTACACTCTTTGAAAGATTATTTATATTGTAGGAGACAAAAAACTGTCTATAAAGCTATTTCTCAGCAAGCATTTTTCTGTCCAGAACAGCAAGTACCTAAAGAAGAGCAGCCACTGGGAGCACTCCATGTGATGCAGTGGAGGTGATTTAAACACTACTGCCTCCAGCCGTCTGCCTCACCCCACTCGCAAAAGCTGGCAGAAGGTAGCACGTGTCTGTGCTTCAGCAGCTGCAGTTCATGGTCTGGCTTATTAGTTTAAACCGTTGAGAAGACCAAAAGTTGATTATGTATTGCCTCTAGGAAGGAAAGCACCAAAGGGAGAATCTGGTTGTCTTCTTTGGTGTTTTTAAGAGAATAGGCCTGAATAGGTATTTGCTTTGCTCTTTGTAAATTAAAGTTAGCATTGAGAAATGCAAAGTATTTTTTTTCTCCTACAGACCTTCAACAGATGCTACTGAGCTTGCTTCTTTGTGGTATCACAAGAGCATAAGAGTCACTGGGGGCTGCTAACTCAGACATAACCTGTAACAGCTGAGAAGAGATGACAGAAATGACCACTGGATCACTGATTTCTCTTTGTTCTTGCTCAGAGAGCATCCTCATACCGCAGAGTTATTTTGGACTAGATTTTAAGATATCAGCCAAGTGACAGAGATAAGCATAGTAGAAAGGAAATAATATCTTCTCTTTCCAGAAGGCAGCTCAGGCACAAAAAGAATAAGGAATTCACCCAGTCACACAGAAATCTGTCACAGTCCCATCAGCTAAATCCTTGCTGTGCTAAAACTTCTGATGGCCAAACAGACATATAGTGTCACTCCATGTGCAAGTTCCTGCATTTTACTAACTGTGAAGAAAACCCAATCTTTTTGCTTTCATTTCCTTTCTGCAGAGATTTAATAGCTGAAAAGCTGTTGTGAGCCATCACATTAATAGAGTTCATTACTTTTGCTGTAGTACATACACTAGCAAAACACTAAACTCCAGTCATCCAAACAAGAATCAGTCTATTTCATACAACATAATCTCTTTCTGGTGTCTGAGGAGAGCTGTCAATTTAGGGACTCAGCCTGCTTCTGCCTGAAGTCAATGGCAAAGCTATTAATAATGGCAGGATCAAGTCAGTTCACTAATTTGCCAAATTCCCCATCATTAGTGTGAATTAATGAGATCCTACTGGAGCTGCCTTTTGGTTGTGGGTGAAATGGAACATGCCTGGCAGCACATCAGCATTAGAAGGGAGCCGGGGAGGAGCAGGCATAGTTTGGGAGGAAGGAGATGAGCAAATGGAAGATACTTAATGCAATCCAGATGGAAAAAATTGACCCTGACTTCACCAGTCAGGCAATGGCCATAGCCAAGATGTTTCCTAGTGAGGAGAAAAACTAGAGAGGCTCAAGTAGCAGATGAGAAGTCAGCTCAGATAAAATAAGACAGACATTCCTTTTCCCCTTCAAATGATCTTTTGCCCAAAACATGAAACAAAAGGCATGTTTCCCTGCCTCTTCTCAAAGCTGTACAGTGATATTCCTCTTCTTGCTTGCTTAAAGAAGCAGGAGTGCCAGTACGTAAAGTGGAAGGTCATGCTCATGTCCAGCTTCACCCAGCATTAAATTTATACAAAAAATTAATGAAGAAAACCAATTCTGTGAGATTTATGGTGCCAAGAGGGTCATATAACACAGAGGTGTCAAATGGAATTTAATTGAACTTGGCTGCCATTGCTAAATAAGACATATCACTTTGAGCTTAATGGAGCCTGCCAAGCCTAACAACAGATATTGTTGCTCTTTTCCTTGATATGGTGATGGTGGTTTAACTGTCCATGAGTCACTGGGATAATAGCTATTGCTTGAAAAGAATGTGCAGAGAGGAAAGACTGTTCTTGTCTGATGAAAGTGTCTGCTTCTGGTGCCATCACAAAGACAATGTCAGGCTAATGGCTTGAGTATGATCTTTTAAAGATGGTAGCCTTAACAGCTTTGTAGAAGTAATTGAGTAAATCAGAGTATTTGCTTTATTTATGTTATTTGTACTGGCTAGAGACCCAAATGCACACACCTCCATTTCGGGCAGTCAGGAAGCTTGAAATTAATAGCTCAAATTAAAGACATAAAGCACATGAAAATAACTGGTTTGTTTCATTTAGTGGTATGATGACAGCAGTGCAGTAACTTTGATAAGACCCTTACTGTATTCAGAAAGAACCTTGGGAGAAATGCCTGTAAGCAGACAGTACTGAGATGACATCTCAGAACTTCCCAGTAAAATCCCAGTGGTTATTTTTGCAGACTTTTGGCCAGGTATTTACTGTGTTTCAGACTTCTGACCAGAAATCTCCTCCTGACCCACACCTTACTACAAAACAGCTTCCACCTGTATGGGAAGTGTGTGCTCCCTGAGTGGTGGATATGGAGATGACCTTTGAAGTCTCCAAAGGTAGTTCAGCCCCCTCAACAGTTGCCATTAGTGACATTAGAGCCATGACTGTAGTTAGCTGAAAGGGAAAGAGCACATTAGAGTATTTCATGATGGCAGAATACCCGTAAGAAATGGACTGTTACAATCCACTTCTAACTAACTGCTGTCTGTCTGTACTGTGTTCTGCAAGAGCAAATAAATATGATCCAGATCTTGCCCTTCGTCTCCCAAAAAGCAAAGGCAAGCCACCAAATCTTCAAATATTCAGTGTAATCCCTTGAAAGTACCAGAGGCTAATGTGGCATCCCAAGTATAAGCAAACACATTCTTTTCCATCTGTCCCATAATATGTAGCATTGTCTTACAGTAAAAGAGTGAAACAGGATGAGATAATTAGGAATCTCACCTATTATTTTAAGCACCTAATTTGTACATATGCGCCTGTACCCATCAGATTACCATTGTTTAAAGTGTTAGTCAATCTTCTTGTAGCAGGGAACAAATAAAACATGTTAATTTTATCATAATTTTAAAAGGCATTTAAATTTCCTCCACTAAAAAGGCATTTTAAATATCCTCTACTTTGAAAAATCTCTGCAGGCAAAGTATTGCACTCACAGAGATAAGAAATGCTTCCCATATAAAATCCATTTACTTTGTAGTTCACTTCTGATGGTCAGTTTGGTGAAAGGTACTTTCCAACATGCATTTAAAGTGATCCGTTCAAAAGATAAGTAACTTACAGCTGTTCATTAAAACTAGCACTTCATGTTGTGCTGCAATCATATATTTAACCAGGAAATGCTACTGTATGCTCTTACTGGTTTGTTGTTTGTTTTCTTTTTTTTTCCCCTCTAGAAAATGTTATAATTCATCATCATTTCCAGAAGCATCTGAAAATGACAGGCCAACCACAACAGCAAAACACTAGGGGCTTAGGGAAGTGAACACCCCAAAGAGCATTGTAAACATTTTCCGTACAGCTACTTCTGCTTGTTCCCAGTTCCTTTTGATCACTGTTTACAATACAAGCTTTTTTTAAGAAGAAACAAAGCTTTTGTACCAATACTATCGTGGTCAATACTGCAGTTCATGAGATGTAGCAAAATCACTAACTTTCTGAGAAGGGTTAAAGTGGAGGCCAAGAACTAAACTGTGTTGTAACAGAGCTTAAAGTTTGTGTGAACATGTACACCAAAACCCAGTACTTACTACTGCTTTTTCAAATGTCATGGTCCTTGCAGTCTAAAAGTGCAAGAGCTAATTCACACATGCAGAAGTGTGCAGGCATTCTTGTTTTCAGTCCCATTGCCAGATTCATGGAAACTCCACACAGCTTCCCACACTGAATAGAAATGCTCACCTGCCAGATAGGGCTGTTGGGGCAAACTGGTCAAATTCTTTGTATATGCCAAGAAAGAGATGCCCCCTCTTGCTTTCCAGTACACAAAATTAAGCAAACACCAACATTCTAGGAGATCACATAATATGTTTGGGGATATGGTGGTGAGGGAAAGGAAACATTTTTCAAGTTTCTCAAACTTGAAATCTTGTCCTTTGCAATGATGGAGACCAATATTGTCCACAAGAAAAAGCAGGCTGTATACTACTCAGTCTCTTTAGGACGTGTAAATTACAACCCCTTGGCAGAAAACTGACTTTATGGCATAAATACCCTTAATGAGATATTCACTAATGCTTTGTATTCCTCAGCAGAGGATTGGATATACAAGTGGAGAAAAATAAGTGTGTGGGCTCTAATTAGAGGCCAGGAAGGATCTTGGCCCCTAAACACTGAAACTCCACAATTTATTCACTGTTTCTTTCACCTCCTAACAATATGAGCAGCGAATTATTTTTGAGGAGAGACTAGTCTCCTTGTCTCTTCTTCCCAAAGCACAGAGTGATGTCACATTCTGGGAAGCAATATTGATTTGACTGTGATAACTGTAGGTTTATCCCGTGTCTGAACTTATATGCTGGGGCTTTTGTTCAAAGCCTCAATCAAGCCTGGACATTTTATAGATCATCTAATGTTTAGGAAGCCTCACATTTTTCATGTTGATAAGAGTTAAACCATACTCATAGTAAGGATACCTTTGAGGAAGAAGGCGGGTTTTGTCTTGTCTTGCCAGCTTCTTAGTAAAGTTTTCAATATCTTCACTTCTTGTTGAGCTTGAAATACTTAATCAAAGTAAAACAAAGCCTTTCCGAGGATATTTCAGCATGTCCATTTCTATCTTCTGATAAAGAGAGGATATACAGAGACAAATACGGGAAGTCAGCAAGAGAAAACCAAAACAAGCAGAAAAATCAACTAAATTCTTATGGAATCTTTAAGAGGTGCTTGGTGCCAGTTCTGTGTAAAGATGGCTCCAGCCCAAAACATTACGTACGGACTGCTCTGAATGAGGTTTTCATAAATCAGACTTTGGCTTGGGATCTATATTTCACAGCTGCCGTGTATTATGTGTAGCTTCTATCATAGGCCAAAACAAGAACCCAAGCTCTGAACAACCCTTGTCTGGTGAGGGAAGGGTGCAATGTCAGGTGAAGACCTCAATTTTGCAGCTTCAGTCAGGCTTTGTCAGGAAGCGTCTCTAAAAGATGAAGGTCTACAATGAGTCCCTACTTTATCCTAGCTGATTCACTCATTTTCTTAATAGCAATGAATCAGTGAAAATAAAAACTTGCTGAGAAGAAAGCCTTTCATTTATGCTGTCCAGTCATTAATGCTGCCGCCTGGAGAACAAGCTAGAGAACATCTGCAGCTACCAATTCTGTATGACCTTACTAAGAATTAATTCTTCTGTGTGAAGACATTGTCTCTGCGTGTATCCTATTTTTTTTTTTTTTCTGCCTGCTTTGGATGTTTAAGGATGTGCAGAGCTGGAGAAACCATATTATATCACATTTGGGTTATATTTAAGCTGGCCACAATTCCCCACAAGTACAACTTTGCCTGAGACAGCAGTAGTGGAGACCAGTGCAGATGAGGCAGAGCCCACAGCTAACACTTATGGGAATAATTTGCCCTTTAGAAAATGGGATTAGCAGTGCAAGGCCCAGAATTAGAGGCATGTAGGAACCCACAATGACAGCAGCAAGGCAAAAAATTTCTTTCATTGGTGTGGTTCTGAAAATGAGGAAGCCGTTTAGAAGAACAACTATATGTATGATGCAAGACCAGATCTGGAGAAAGTAAGATGACTGGGGGGATAGAGGGACAGCAAAGTCCTGTTTCTCAGTAGCACCTTGCTGCCACATGTTTTGGCTAACAGTTTGGCCAGGGAGCTGGGGAGAGGGGATATTTCACAGTAACTGGAGCTTTGAGAAACTTTTTTGCCTAAGCATTTAATTATATGAAACTCAACTAGCATTGGGGTTTTGTTGTAAATTTTAAGTAAGCCTTTGCTGGTTGATAGGTTCACTGTGATCTGCCAAGTCTGGCTGATGGTTCTGCAGTTTTGGTGGGAAGTCACTGAGTTTTGGTCTCAACAAGATGGAACGTACATAATGAGAAGAGTACAGGTGAGGAAGAAAGAAGAGAAAGAAAAGATGATTCCCAATTACCCCTTGCTCATATTGAAGAGATTTACACTGTTTGTTTGGTTTGGTTTTTTTTTTTCCCCATTTTGCTTTCCATCTACGAACTTAGTCCTAATTACTACAGCTTTTTTATGCCTGTTGTTTTTTTGTGTAAGCACTTTGTTCTTCACCACAGTCCCTCAGAAATCCTATCAGTTACTATTATATGGAGAAAAATCACTTGAGGAACAATGAAGAAGGAAAAACATAGGCTGGAAGTCAAGAGACTTCCTTTGCTTCCAATAAACTGTGATTACCATGAGACCTCATGCCAATTAAAACATCAGGTAGAGTATCAGCCACACCTGAGCTTGAGGGATAAAATGTTATTAAGAGTATTTATCCAACTATCATCTGTAGATCGGTCTCTTTAAAGCTGTTTGTTAGTTTACCTAGTTCAGAATAAACTGTAAAAACTTTGGCTGCATAAAATACCAGCACTAGGTGATAAGTAGATTGAACTCTACTTGGTCACATGTATGATGCCTTCAATCCACTCACATTTATGGGCCAGGTCTGCCTCTGCATATTTACATCTGTAATTGATTGTGGGTGCTATTAATCACAGGTGCATGTGATAGTGTTTAGACATCTCTTTGATTCAAGGATGCTATTAAAGAATTAGGCTGTAGTAGGGTAAGAGTTTGTCTCTGCAATTAATTGCTCCTGGGGTTTTGCAATCCATGATCAAGTAGTGCTGCAAAAATCAAAAACTGACTTAAAAAACCAAACCAACAACCCAACAACTCCAACTCTAGAGTTCTGCATTCCATTCATAATCTACATAGCGATGACTGAATATTTCTAGTTTAAAAGTACAATTTGTGAAACAAATGCTTGGTGTCTGTTTCAGTTTCTGAATGTTGCTGCTGGAGCTTGTAAAAGATATGATCAAAGATGGATAAGGTAACTAGAAGGACTTTGCCTCCCAGTAGCTAATTAGATCTCCCTCCAAGTTACACTTCAACAAGGATGGAAGAGTGACTTCACTAACTACTAGCTTTGGTCCTATTTGGATTAGGATTCTGACAAGATCAGAATTTCCTGATCCTATTAAAATTCACTGTAAATTTGGACTCCTGTTATAATCGGAAGGCATCCCTGTAGGTCTGGGAATTCTCATTTCTTAGGAGCTGGTATTAAGGATGTTTGAATCAGTTTTTATTTAGAAAGCTGGGTAAAGAAAATGACAGAAGAAAATATTTTTGAGTCTTTAGGTGTGATTTTTCATCTAGAATTAGTCTCCAGGAACAGAGCTGGGAAATGCTTTGGTTGTAAATGAGAGGTAAAAGAAAATTCTTCTCCAGGTACACTTGGCTGTTTAAAGATCTTCTGATGTTTGACAAGAAAATATTAATCGCATTAAACCAAGGTGATTTTAATTCAGGCAATTACTTTTACTTACCTCAAACTCCTCCCAGTTATTTAAAGTGACTTTTTTTTCAGAAGGGAAGGTCTTTGGGGCAGGAGCTTGCAGCACTAGGAACAAATTTAATAGTAGTTTTTTCATGCCCTTAACCGATTCTTATACAAGGTTGCTGTCATTAACAATTGCCTTTCATTCCAGAAATAGATACATCTCAGCCCAAGGTGAAATAATTTGGAGGGGTTTTTTAGCAGAGTTCATTGAAATGAAATCCTAACACGGAAACTGCTGTTCTTATTATGAGAAATGATCTTCCAATTTGAAAGCCTTCTCCTTCCCTCTGGGGACATTGCCATCAAGGTGACTACCTGCTTCCAGCAGCAGATTAAGAGCAGTGGAGAAAATGGAACAAAACAGAGGTTTTCAATTTCCATTCTGATGTCTAGCTGCCAAGGGAGCCTGCCGTGCTCAATTCAAGAGCTAATCCATGACCATCACTCTACTTCAATAATTGCAGAACATTAATGAGTCTGTTTCCTTATTACAGAGCTCAAAATAAGAGCATTGGCATTCTGATTTAGCAGGGAACTTTTAAAGTCTTAGTCCAAGGATTGTAAGAGCAATGGATTTTTTTTTTTTTTTTTAATTAACTTTGCATTCAAAACTTGTGTTAAACCATCTGTTCTCATGCAAGGAGTGAGGGAGGGGGAAGCTAGCCACAGATTTGCATCAGCGAGCTGTTAAATTAGTCCCTTTACTTCACAGAGCTTGTTTTATTCAATCTGCCTTTATTAAGAACACAGGTTTGATTCTGCAAGGAACAAATTCTTCTGGTTCTTTAAGGAAAATGGTTTTAAGCAGGGTTTTATTAGGTTGCATTACTGGATAAGCGATACAACATGTTACCAGCGTGAATCATCTGATTTAGAGTGACAAGAAAGGAACTTTAAAAATACACAGAGCCAAAACATTGGCTGGCAAGGGCTAACAGGGCCAGATTTGATCTACTTTTGCAAAGTTTTTCTGTTGCAATTGGTAGTAACTGTCTAGGGCTTTTAGATATTTTGACTAAGTCTCTCTACCATCCCTAAATTAAGAAGCAAAAAAATTAGGGCCAGACTGTAAAGTTTTCTAACCAGACTGAATAGTCACAGTGAAGTCAGCAGGGCTGCTGATGAATGAAGCATGATCTGGGAGGAGGTCTAGCACTATTTCATACTAAGAGGAAAAAGACGTACATAGGTCATCTTGCCTTCACATCCAGGACTGTGCCTTGCAGCACACTTTTTGTCCTTCCCTGCTTCAGTCCTGTTAGCACAGCTTCTATGGACTCTCCGTGCTTGTCTGTGAGCAAACAAGCATTTACAAATGTCTGCCTTTGAAATGACGCAGACTTCAGTCAGGCTAGGTGAATATAACACACCTGAGAGGCATGACTGAAAATCCTCAGCCTGTTTCCAGTGTCTTTGTTCAGATCCTTTTTGCTTGCTACACTCAAGTGTTCTGGTAGGTAAGTGGGAAGAGGCACAGAGAGTATTGCTACAAACAGAAAAGTGATTTCTTAATGAGAAACAATAGGAGAAACCTGACCCTAAGTCATATAATCAACTATCATGAGGTCAAAGTGCATCTTTTCCTTGCCAGTTGAGAGCATCTCCTGCATTGAAGACAGTGAGAAAGGAGCATGTGAAGATCTGCAGGTTCAAAGACACCTCAGGTAACCCAAAAAGGGAAACTGAATATTTTCATCAAAAATGTCATAAAAAAATGTATTTTTTCCACTTGATGAACTTAATAGCTTTCAGTCTAGGAATATGTCTTTCACAGTCACGTTGGCAGATCTCTATCAGTACTAGGGACTAGCCTAGAATTAGCTCCTTTGTTGTATTATAGTCCTGAGACTGAAATGACCTTTTAAACCTGAGGTAAATTTTTAAAAGAAGTTGTCTTGAAATAGATGACTAGAACTGCTTAACTAAAATTGTCAGCTATCCAAGTTTTTAGGATGTAAACCTCGTTGGTGAATTTTCAAGCCGTGCTCTAGAATATATAAAAAAACTCCCATCCCACAATAATACCTATGAAGTTTCAGTCTTCTGATTCAACTAAGCTATGAAAGCAGAAGGAAGGTAGCTTCTTGGAAAGCAATTTATAGTCTTCGTGCTGTCCTCCCCAGCAGATTTTGCCCACTTGATTCCCCCTACCTGTCCCAACTTGATCTTACTGCCAAGAGCCAGTACTACAGACTACTCTAGCTGTAAAGAAAACTTTACAAACACATTGTCACTCCTTTAACTGCAATGAGAAAAATAAAAGGAGAAACAAGTTTTGCAGCAAGACTGTATTTAGGATGCGATAATGAATGTTCATACCAGTAACAAGTGTCATTTGTTTAATCCTCTCATAACCTATTCCCACTTTGAGGCTTGGATTTTACTTATGAAACCAGATCATGGTCAACCTGTGGACTGAGCACTTATCACTGAAATTATGTTGGGAGTTGACTTGTTGGGGGGAGGGGGAGAGAAATCTCAGTATCTCCTCCTATGTATTTGGGGAGCTCACTGAATACAGTGCTTCAAATTAAATCAAATATAACACTTTTTAAATGCTTCATTTTACATTCCTGTTGAGAAAAGAGTATCCTTAGAGTGAGGTTTTTATACACAGAAGATGACATGCATATATTCATATTTCGGACTCCATATGAGAAAAAAGGAAGAAGTGCCAGAGAGCTCCCTACTGGCTCTCCACAGGGCTTGGCTATTAAGTTTGAGATCAGGAAATCAGGTTTCTTACTGTGCAGTGAATGATTTCTATCTCAGTTTCATGACTAACCATCTAGTTTTCCTTTTTGGTGGGTGCTTAGTCATTTGGGATACTTGAGTCTTCTGCATCCTTTCCCTCAGAGGGAAAAGAAGAATCACGTTACTGTGTGCTGCAGTCTATCTGTGCCAGCAGGCCAGGAGTGGCTTGGGAATAAGAATCTTGCCTTGAAGACTATTATTAAAGGAATAATGACTAATAATTCTGAGAAGTCCTGGACATTTGACCACGCTTGGGAGTGAATCTCCACCAATTTTATTCAGCGTGTTGACCATTTCATCCCAGAGAAAAATCCTTAGTACAGCAGAACTGAGCATCTTTAGTCTGAAATAACAGGTTTAACTGGAATGTTTATTTCAGGGAATCTGATGAGGTAGGGATCCTATGTAAGACCACAAATCTATTAAAAATGCTGCTCCATTAGCCTCTTTCTCTGCCCCATCCACCATCCATAGCAAATGCAATCTCCATGTTACAATATGTAAGAATGAAGGGTATGAACCCCCTGAATTTTTTTAAATATCCATTTGCATGGAATTTGAACCTTGCTACAAATAAACCATTAAAATGACATTAATAAACACCGGAAAGCAGTAATGATGTGTTACTGCCATAGGAGGCCAGTTAAACAAGTTAAAGGCTGACACAGTTTTCCAGATGCAGTATTGCACAATGTGCTTGTTTACCTGGATCGTTTACTCTTTCTCTTTCTCTCCTTAGACACACACGTGGGGATACCAAGGGAGAACACTGAAGTGAACTCAGAAATGCCAAACATAGGTTATGATCTCCCTCCCCTACTGTTATATCTGTAAGATCCCATCTGTAAATATCTTTTAATTGTAAAACCTTTTCCAACAACAAAAATTTATTCTGATCTTTAAAAATTATACTTGTATTCTGCCTAAAGTTCTAATCCCCTTGGTTTATTCTCTTTCTACATATATACTTAGTTTATTTCCGCATTCTATGTCTCATTATTGTACCTTTCCTGTGAATCATGAGTGTTGAAAATAAGTTTTTCTCTCCTTGACTTCACCAATCTATCTAGAACTCTTCTATTCCTCTTCCCACTGAGTCATTTTAGCCCTTTAAATGTTACCTTGGAAGATTTCCTTTCTCTTCATTTTATGGTGCTGATTTATCTTCATTTGTGTAATATAGTCCAATGTTGAAGGTTAGGTGTGTCATCTGAAATGCAACTGGAATTAGGAATAAAGTTTAGGATGCCTTCCTAGAGGATGTCTGTCCTTAGAGCATAAGAGCAGGACTAGGATTTATGTCTGATTGATCTGGTAGTTTTTATTAATGTCAATTCCTTCTGTGCTCTGAAATGAGCTACTTGGACAAGTAGTCTCTGACAATGTCCTGACTTTGCTCTGTGATTAGGAAACAGATCCTACAGGGTGCTAAAATCACACAGATGGATTCAAGCTAAATTAATGTTCAACCTATTTTTAACAAATCTAAAAATGTATATACTCTGTTTTATAGAAAGATTTTTAATCCTAGTAGTGTGGAAATGACAGACATACTACATGAATACTGCAGGAGTAAAGTTGCATTGTCTCATCAGCAATGATCTTACCCTGTCTGTTGCTTCACATGCTTATAGCAAGACAATTCCCTGGAGAACCTAGGTTCAAATCCATCCATACTTTCATATTTTGCCAGTTTCAATGAGATCAAGATAATTTAGAAAGGTATAATTATATCGTAACATGTGAGGGATGTGTATATTAAGTTGAACAAATTGCAGTGAGGATTTTTGACCTATTTTCTTTGAAGTCTTACAAAAAATAAATTAGGTGTGCCAGTCTCTTTGGCACAGGACAAGTTCAAGGTCCCTGACAACACTATGGTTGCCAATTTATTATTTTGTTATAGCCACCAAATAAACTAATTTTTGTTCCAGGATCAGGCAATTATTCATACAGGGAATAGGAGTTCAAATAATGAGTATCTCATTCTTCTGTCCTGATGTTTACCTGAAACCAGTGATTCCTTTTTGCTGGTTTCAGTCTTGCTTCATGTTTTCTCCTAGTGAAATCTGAAGCTCCTGAGGTAGATAGAGATCAGCATCTCTGCACGGATTTATTTACTTACTTACTAGTTAGGATCACAGTGTTTAAGAATATATTATAGTTTACAGAATACACTCAGTACCTGGGTGACAGATGTTAGCCTTCCCATCACAGACTTAATTGCATATGTGCTAAAAAGCATGGGTGAACTTTCGCTTGACAGGCCCCACATCTCTGTGTCAAAAAAATGGGCAGGAAGTTCAGAGGAGGAGTAATGAGATCATCAGTGTGTCTGTAGCATAGCCCTTTTTTTTTTTTTTTTTTTTTTTTTTTTTTTTTTTTTGTGTTTGATGTAGGTGTGGCTTTG
>JAAGNO010008411.1:0-47236 GCA_033439905.1 Ceryle rudis | reverse complement strand
GTAGCATTTCTTTTTTTTTTTTTTTTTTTTTTTTTTTTTTTTTTTTTGAGGATTTGAAAGCAGATTGAATTTACCAATCTGAACTATGTTCTCTGTGTTCTTGGTAGTCACTGATTATGGGAGTAATATTATGTGATTCAGTTCCTGAGTCTACAATCATTGTGCTTTTATACAAGCTGTCTTTGGAGTTGACTTTCCTCCCTTCACCAGTTCTTACCTTTTCCTTAATCTTAGGAACAAAAGTCAAGCTTCAGCCCAGAAACAGCCTCCTTTGTATTGAGGCAGCATGAAAGCAGAAGAGTTGACAGTTTCAGATGCAGTGACCTATCTAGGTTGTCGTTGGGTGTATCACCATAGTGGTTCCATTCTTTGGCAACATAGTTATGGAGAAAGGCAAGAGACATGGCCTGCATCTTAGCTCACATTTATACCCAGATAGCACTGGCCTTTAGTTGTGAGAACAAACCATTAATGTTACACAACTACAAATTGTGGTCCAGTTACAGAAAAACGCCATCTCTCTCTCTCTCTCTCTCTCTCTCTCTCTCTCTGTTTCTACTTGGTCAAAAAGTCCATGAACCTTGCCCCACCCATTTCCTTCTTCACCTTTCTAGTCTCCATTCCCTTAGGGTCCTCGCTTCTACTGACTGACCTTTACATATGCAACAACAATAATTATCCTATAATTAGACACTCTAAGTCACATTGTTGCTAAAGCTGTCAGTGTGGGAGGAAGTAAGCAGTACTTAAGGTAAAAGTTTAAGATTCCTTCATTGTATCGCCAGAGATATTTGTGCCAAGTCCTTGGCATTTCATTAGGTGGTTGTTGGGGTTCCCTTCTAATTGCATCTCATAAGTCAGTGACTGCTCTTCATGGCTCAGTGGTTGTCTGTCTCCAGACCACATAGATAGAGGGTAAAGGACATTCAGTGTTTCAGCAGATTTCAAGTTCCTGCTGCCATCATGATAAATTAAACCATCCAAGCTCATCATATCTATATGGCATTAGAGGTGCACCTCAGTCTTCTGGTTTTCATACCAGAGCCTGCAATGCAAAGGTTTGATTCTGGCAAATATATGCAGCTTATGTGAAATCCAAATACCTGGGAAATCCTTCTTAGCATTAGTAATACCTCTGAAACCATAATTTTCACTGTCCCATCAAAACAGGTCATACACTGAGACATTCTTGTAGAAGCGTGCCTGCTATGACAAGATTTGGAAGCACAGCCCTGGATTAAAGTCATAAGACTTGTCTTGTCCACCCTTTCTGATATGATCACTCCTAATTTAAGGAAATTAACTTAAATTCCTTAGCAAGGCATTTCACATAAATGCAAAGAAATATATGAGTTCCTTATACTTAAGATTAGCGATATTTTCACATTTTCATTTTTTCCTTGTCTTCAGTGTCCTCTGTGGTCAGCTGTTTCAGTGTGACAAATTCCTCAACCACTTCTCTGACTTGAAATGTGTAGCTGAACTCCTTTGCCCACCCACTCCATGGCTGCTTCTTCCTCCATTTGCCTTGTAAAAACAGGGTTTATTTTTTTCCCCAGTTTAATTTTCCCTGGGCACTGTACACACACTGAACTATACACAGGATGGAGTATCTGACTTTATCTCTTTGTTGTTCACATTTCAATGTTTTGCTGCTTGGAATGGTTATCCAAACCTCACAGTAAAAATATTACTAATAAAATCACACATTCATATAATACTCTGCCTCAGTACCAAATTTCTTCTGGCTCTTACTTACGCTTGCATTATTGATAAGCATCAGGCAAAAGAAGGGTCCCTAGGTTAAATCTATATTGCTTTGAATTTCCCTTCTATGCTTAACATCAGACGCCACCAACACATCTTGAACTGATTTAAGGCCCTGGGGTGTTACTCAGTGCCATTCAAAACACAGCAAGCCACTTTCCATGTGCTGGGGCCACTAGGGCTCGTTAGAATGGCATTTTTAATAAAACTTAAGTGTAACTACAACATTTTGCGGCTCCCCTCTCCAGATAAACCACTACGTACGTCATTTCCCACTTCACCTCCCCATTTACACACCCACTAGACTTTTGACCAGACGGCCAAATTCATTATGGGTGTAAATCTATTGCAATCAATAACATTCCTTCTGCTTGACACTTTTTGTAAGCAAAAGTTTCCATAGGGTTGTTTGCATGTGTGTGTATTTTTTTTTTTTTTTTGGACTTCCTATAACATTAAGTCTTGAAACAAAGCCCTGAATGCTATTATTCAGGTGAAGCAAAGCAGGAACATTAAAAACACTTTGCTTTCATATGCAGCTGTTCTATGTTAGAGTTGTTTTCTGGTCCAGAAAAGGCTGAGCTGTTAATAATACTTCAACATTTTCCCTTTCTTTGCCTAAAATAATAATAATAAAAAAAATACACTTATCCAGTGCAATTTCTTCTAGGCAAGAGTATCTTCAGGGTTCACAAAAGAACTCTCTGGATATGACAGTCAAAAAAACCATAAAGTCTTATGCTGGTGGATTAACTCATTATCTATGCTGCTAGGTGAAACCAAATTCTGTAAAGATCATTTACAACTCACACGGACAATCCTAACCAGATAATTCAGGACAGTGTTTCCTGGGACCTTCCTCCATGGGAACTGGAGGGGAGTAGCCCCACCAGGAAGTGTAGTTGCTGCCTTTCCAGCAGAAAGGTTTACTTTTTTTTTTTCATTGGTAAAGCTCTGCATTTCCTCTGCAGGTTTGCTTCTCTGATGATGTCCCTTAATTAAGCCTGTTTTGCTTCTGCTTTTAGTTTTCTGGCCTTATTATTAAACTCTGTGTCATGCATGGCACAAAAGAATCAATACATGGATTCCTTGAAAGTGAATCACAGCGTACCCTGTGGGATTGGGATAGACAGTCTGAATCACACTTTCTTCACCTCTCTAGACTCTAATGTTAAACAAACTCTACATCCCTAGGATAGAGGACAGAATACCACTATTCCCAAGTGGTTTTGCACTGATTAGAAAAGACCTATGCTGATACATTTTTCATACAACTCGCTGTCTTATGCTTCCTAATAGGCTTTTCCCTTACTTCATCAACTCCTGGCACTTTCTGTGTATTTTTTGTATTTGGCAAGGACTGCATCTTTGTACATAGATAGCTATATACATTCAGCTCCTAGCAGAGTTTTAAGTATTACAGTAATAAATATGTAAGATTGATTATGTGGTGGATGTGATTCTCCCACCTCTTTTCTGTCACGAGCCACTCCTCCATTCAGCAGCTCTCCCCATTGTCTGCTGCTCTGCCACAGCTGATAGGGAAGGGTGTAAACTCCTGCATGGCAGAGGCTGCACTGAGTCAACAGCCAGCACCATTGCTCCCAGCTTACACAGTCACTATGCAATGCTGTTTAATACCAGACCAATGAGGTGAATAAAACCTACAAAAGTTTATAGCGTGTAAATTACTGTTGCACCCTGCCCTCTGCCTCTGCACTGAACTGACTGCACCAGAGACGTATAAATGAAAACAGTCCCTTTCCATGAGAGGGCAGAAGGACTTCCAGGAGCTGAAGAAATTACTGGGCAGTTATATTGGGACAGGAAGCAGGAGAAAATGTCCCAAGTGTTTCTGGCTCTTGACATCCCATCCTCTGAGCATCCCACTCTTCAGCACCTTCAGAAAGAGACTGTGCTGGAGAGCCTTGGCTCAAGACAAGAAGTCTCCTGCCAAACCTCAGCACCTAGAGCCATAGGAGTGAGCAAAACCATAGCCTCTGAGAGCAAGAAAGGAGGCAAAACAGCAAGTAGGGGCAACAAACAGCTAATTCAGGTCTTTGAGCTGGTTTATAGAGGTGAGGAAACCAAAGGCACTTTGGAGGAGTGCTCTGTTGGAGGCTGTGCACTGCAAGGACTGTTGTTATGCCTCTTCCTGGCTTTCAGAAATGTCACTGTTGTGTAACCTGAATAGCTGCTGGCCATCCCCTATCTTACATATTTGAGAAGACTGGAAAATTATGTTTCAGAGTATCTAAAAGTGCTGAGGAAACATGCCATTGTAGACAGGCATCTACAATTCAGCTCAACACATGAGAAGCACTGGCAGCTGCTGTGTTATCTTTGGAGCCATTGCACAGTCTGTCAAATTGAAAACACGACAAAACATTTTGAGTAAATGCTGAAACTTTTATGATCTCTTGGGGGAAAAGGAGTTTCAGATAATGTAATCTGATGAGTGTGGTACAGATGAAGAGATAGACAATGCCTGTTAGAAGATGCATATGCATGTTATAAAATGAGAGGATATATCTGGCTCCATGCTTACAATAAGATCTGTGAGCACAGATACCTTTAACTATTCAAAATCTTCTTGCTGTAAGTAGGACAGAGGCACTTTCTGAAGCAGCTGCTGGTATTCTACATGTTTTGAGGAAGCACATCTTTTTAAAAGCTGGTGTCAACCCTGGGTAGTCAGTCTGCTTTTAGCAGATGATTGGCTTCCTATAAGTCATTTCACTTTCTGTGTCTTAGTATCCCTGTTTGTAAATCACATAGTAAAATCACTTGCATTATCAAGTGTTTTGCAATTGAAAAATTGTTCTATTTAGGGAAAAGTTTTACTGTTCTCATATTTCCAGATGTGTAATAGGCCACTGCACATTTAAGGAAGCTTTCTGAAGTGTTAGTTAAAAATAGTTAATGATTAAAAAAAAATTTATAAAAAGTAACTCAGAAACATCCAGGGGCTATGTTTTATAAACAAACTAATAGATAGCTATAGCAAGCAGCAACCTTTGCCAATATTCTTTGCAGCGTGGTATTTCAAGAGCTATGGTAAGGGCTGGTCCTGCTGAATCCAAGTGCTCAGCATGTTTCAGAGTCAGGCCCAGACCTCTTATTTCAGTGCAAAGGAAAGGAGTGACTCCTAGTATCACACTGACTTCTGCAGATGTGGTCTGTTTAATGGTGACTGCGTGCAAATGCACATCTCGCACACAATCAAGTGGTTGTTCTGCTGAAACTGGGCAAAGGCAGAGAAACATGAAGTTAAAGGTCATCTCCAAATCTCTCACTTTCCTCCTCTGCCTTCCCTAGAGTCTTTCTGCGAATTGTGTATGCCCTGTGCTCTTGCCAGTGCTCTGGCTGCGTTTTGCTGATGAGCAAAGAGGTTCTCATGCAGACACTTTGCACAGTCAATTAGTAAAGTAATTGAGTACTCTTTGAGATGAAAGGTATAATACACACACAAGATTATTCACCATTTTCATTATATACCATATCCGGGAAGCTGCAGGAATGCAACGCATCTAGACATTTCACGGTGAGGTAACTCTGAATGACCTGCTTTTCCTCATTTACATCTGACTCAGTAACATTTGAATACTGTGCTTTATGTGTGATATTGCCTTATTACTTTTACAACACTCAGAAGAAGACTAGAAGAGCCAGCAGGTCTCTGCCCTCAAGAGTTTGTTTTATCTGGGAGAAAATGAGTTGAAGGTAATGCACAATAGGGAGGAGATGGGTGGAGAGCTTGAGATGGCTGGACTGCAGTATAATCATTATTATTAAAGTCCTTATAGATATCATGGGAGAAATTAGTCTTAGGTAAGGACTTGAATGGAATGAGACTAACTGCTTAATAGGCCAGAACTGGGAGGCTGTTTAAGCGGAGAAGGATGTTGTAGAGAAAAGATTGGATATATGTACATATATATATATATATATACACACTTATATCTGCTATATACAAAGTTTACATGCAATGTTATATAGAACTTTACATCACCCATCTCAGTCTGTAAAAACAGAGCTAAAATGGATGTCACACCTTCGTTTTGGAAACATCCCATAAAATCTCATCTTCTTGAGGCTGCTCATAAATTTTGAGGATCAGGTGTTTAGAGGAACTTGTTCTGTTGGGCAAAAATGGCAGTTTCTAAATGTCACACTTTTGAAATCCTGCCTTTCAAACGCTTTTGCTTTAGGACACGTAGGGGTTGTCTGTACCCTGGAAAATGGGGAATTGTTTTGATGTCTTTATTAGATGTTTTGCTTTGGTATCCTCATTGTGCTTAAAAAGCGCCAGCTAAAAATACTGGGCTACTGAACTGCCTGAATCCTCTGCGACAACATCGCGCGACATCCAACACTAAAGCTCTCTCTTGTGGTCGTGATATGCAAATACATGTGCTTTATTAGAGTGCTTTATTAGAGGCAGACGTGGTTCATAAACTACTTCAGCAAAAAACAAAGCTCGTGAAGTGTTGAGAAATCATGTCTTAATTTTATGTTAACTAAGCTGAAAGTTTCCACTCCTAATTCTAAATGGAGGATGTTTCTTATGGGAATTACTGGCATTTGTTACTCTTCTACTACCAAATCTGTCATGTGAAAAACTCCCTTCTTTTAAATAAGAGGTTGTATTTTCCACATCTATTGCTGAAATACTGAAAAAGCCACTTCCGGTGCTTAAAATCACAACCTTCCCACTGTGCCTGAGTATCCAGCTTCCACCTAGACGAGTAGTTTTGCCCTGGCTAGCTTTGAATTCCCTTGCTGAAATCTCGTCTTCATTTGCGTGCTGAGCCTCTGCAGCCAAGAGGGCTGGGAGAGCCTGGGAACAGCAAGAAAGTGCTGTGTGGCACAATGAATATGGAAAACAACTGGACACCCATTAGTTTTGCAAAAGCAGAACCTGTTCCCTGCAGATGAATATGACATTTTTCTGACAGCAAGCACTGTCTCTGCTGATTAAGAAATTGTCTGATCAGATAGTGAAAGTCACGGCGAGTTGCCGTGTCATCTCCTGATGGTGCCAGTGCTTCGTGCCGCTGGGAATCTGGGCTCATCTGAATCCCTTTGTTCTGGCATCAAGCTGGGTTTGTGTTAGGTCTTCCTTTGGCCAGAGGGGAACTATGAATGAAACTTTATGAACAAATCTGGATTAGTTTACAGATGCTCCCTAAATGCCTTTGGGTGGTCAGAAAGTCTCTCAGGGCTGGGAAGCAGGGATTTCCCTGTTGCTTGGCAGTGTCAGTGGTGAAAGCATGGACCTACCGTCTGGCCTCAGTAGTGTTGGTCTTATCAGTGGGGATTGCACAGCACAGCAGTGAAGGGTCTCTGACAGCCCATGGTAGGAAATGTCTCGCTTGGTGAATACCCATTTTGAGCAGTGCTGAGGTGCTACTGGATTCACTTTTACTCAGATGATAAGAAAAATGAAGGGGAGAAAACAAAGTCTTCCAAAGGGTCTGAGCCATAAAGAAGATGTAAATATTTCCTTCTAGTACCAAAGTAGAGAGGATGCTGTAGCTGGCGGATGAGCTAGGAGATCTGAAGAAGCTTGTGAGCCTGACCAAAGGTGCAAGGAAAAGGGCAGAAAGTGGCATGGCAGGGATGGGTTTTTGGGTGAGGGTTGGGCACTGGAGATGGATGCAGGGAAGCAGGGATGCATTTCTTGGCTGTTTGATATATGGCTTCAAAACCCACCAGCCAAGTGTCTCCATCCCTCTTCTAGGTCCCTGCTACAAGTCAATCCATTGACTCCAATGACTGGTATAAAAAGCTGTGGACCCCAAACAGGCCCTAGTCCCAGACCAAGTAGTGTCTCTGGTAACATTTTTTACCCCCCTTCTGTTTAACAGAAGAAAGCTTCCACCTTTATGATGCATTCAAAACAGGTCTCTTTCTTTCTGAACTTATAATTGCTTACATGAAATTACATTAATATTATGATCCCAGCACCTATCAAACAGAAAATTTGATGGGAGGTTTTGAAAGTCTAAAATACCTTATATTCCGTGTAGTTCAGGGGGAAAAAAATATGTTTTCCATATTTAAAAAAGGATTCTGTGATTTGCAGTGCTGGGGACTTAATACTTCATCTTCTTTTGTCCTTTTTTTTTTGTTATTCTACATCACAAAATGGATGGTGTTCAGACCATTTCCTTTTTCTGTTTCATGCTTGGTGAATGCTCCAAACTTGACTGATTTTGGAAAGTTAGAGAGTGGCCACATAAATATAATGTCAATACTTAGATAAGATTATTTTCTTTCCTGATATTGTAATACAGAAAAAATTACAAAAGTTAGATTTTGACAAAGAAAACGCAAAACTTCTGAGGATATTTTGGCTGTTTTCCCAAGGGTCATTTTAAATAGAACTAAAAGCATTTTAAGTGGAAAATTTCAACAAGCTCTAATTATCTAAACTATGGAGGGGTCACTTACCCACTAACAGTTGATTTTTTAATCAACCAACTTGAGTCAAGATGGCAGGATCAGGGTGCAGTATGCCTTACTCCAAAGATGGTTATTAAAACTCATTTGGTTTTGAACGAGGTTTTTATTTTGCTCATTGTTTCGAAAGAAACAATAAATTTTCCTAGACAATAACAAAATGACAATTCTAAAGGACTGGAAGAACGGGTCTGTTGAATGAATCCAGGCATACCTGTGACTGCTTTGAATCGACCCTGCTTCAGTTGAAAGGAACAATTTAAAAGATCAACGTGCTTTCATGGCTACATTCCCTGAATCATTGGCTGCTTTTAATGGCAACTAGCATCTAAATTGGGCTGGAGAGTGCTTATTAAGAGTGAGGAAGCCCTAAGCCTCTGCCAGGGCTGGATCCTTTGCCTTGTGTTGATACAAAATAGAGCATAGATGATCAGGAATGGCTTAACACACAGAAGCATGATAGTGGGGTTACAAAAACAAAGCTAACAGGCATGCAAAAGGAAAACTGGGAACACTGCTGACTTCTTTTAAAAATTAAGGCAGAATGAAGGGCTTTCCTGATTAAGTTTCTTTAGAAGTTAATTTACCAAAACATTCAGTTAAGAAAAGAAATGTGAAAAAACATTATCATCCCCCATTATTGTGACAGGGTTTTTTACCAAAGCTACCAGTTAAAATCCTCAAAATAAAACTCGCCAAGAAAACATCCCATTGAGAGAGTCCCTTCAAAACACACAAACACAGGTGGACAGTCCTATTCATCTACTATATTATACCCTGTGTACCTCAGACCAAGTTCTCCAATTTAAAGTGGTAATTTTCAGGTGGCAAGAAAAAATGTGCTTTGAACTTCTCAAACACTCAAGCATGTTTGCCGGCTGGTTGGGTCTGTGCTGCTCTGTCTTGCTGCTGTAATCATGCAAGTGCTGCTTTGGAGAGCTAACGCTGAGCCTGCTAGATACAGAGCAGACAGAACTCAGCACGGCTGTCAGTGTTTGGAAAACTGAAACTGTTTGGAAAGCTGAAAAGCTTCAAAATCAAACCGGCACCTACCCTGAGCATGGAGAAAAAGCAAGTTTATCTACTGTTATGGGATAAACATGTTCTGGTTCTGGTCTGTAGCTGGGGAAGCCAAATGGAGCTACCTTCCAGTCCTCTTCCTGCAGCCACCTTTTTAATACAAATATACGGTCTCAAAACCCCCTCTGCAAAACAAAGTGTAGCAAAGGAAAATCAAATCAGAAATCAAAACAGACTATTATAATGAAACCAGCTATTGTCTGTTTGTAAATATGCCATCATGCCCTTGTTTAGAACACTCTTTGTTCAGGATAGCAGAAAATCTCAAACAACTGAGATCTGATTTCTACAGGAAGCAAGTGATTCTTTTATAAAGAATTTTTTTTAAGTTGTCCCAAGACCCAGTATACAGTCTTCCTGGTGTTTTAACTTGTAGCTGAAAATGGAAATGATTACGAATGGCAGAGTTAACAACAGAGTTTACAAAGAGATTATTATAGCTATTATTAATGTATGTATTCAGCCAGACATGTTTGGATAGGAGACCTGTTTTTTCTTCTTTGTCCTGTAACACCCCATGAACAACTCACATGTGTTGGCAGATCATTGTGCTTGCTCACAAAAATCCATAGTTCATATTGAAAAACAAGCCCTTGTGTTTTGCCAAAAATGAAAGAAACTAAAAAAAAAAAACCACCTCTAAAGGTAAGGAAAGGTGATTTAAATTTACCAGTAATACTGTCTTCACAACTGTTGATTTCTGAAAGTATGAGAGGAATGAAAGGGAACATTTTCTTGGTTTCATTCCCTGCTGTCATTCCTCATCATAATGTAATTTAAGTGCTGTATTTTATATTGTTGCTTTGCAGGTTGCCTGTTTTTAAAGGTACACTGTCACATAAAATCAAACAATGCTTTACCTCTGCAATGAATAACACTTCCAACTACTAAAACTGATTGTTAAAATGTCATGTTACTTCATTCCATAAATCACTAGTGAAATCCTGACCTTACTGAAATCAATGGAAGTTTGCCACCAGCTCCCATGGGGCCAGAATTTAGCCTCCAGGCTTGATGAATATCCAGAGTGAACAATATCTCCAATTACTTCCTTAGTTTGGGCAAGTGCATTCCTTGTTCCCATTCCTTTTCTGCTTTCATAGTCCCTCACATCTTCAACAGGGCACTTGGGCTGCTGGGCCGTCAGCCTGATGAACTGCCAAGAAGCAGTCTGATATATAGGTGGTGAGGAGCTTCATCCTGCAGACACTTCAGCACGTACAAAGTTTTATCATATAGGTGATTCCACCGGAGCCATAGGCCAGCTTTGTCATAAGTGACATAGCTGTGGCTGAGGTTATTATCCATTTTACAGCTATGTGTCAGATGCTGAAACAAAGCATTAAAAGATTTTTCTCTTTTAATTTACTAAGGGAGTGAGTAATAAGCTTGGTACTTATTTATGTTGCCTTAGACAATGAAGGGAAAATATTTTGCTCTTTGTTTTTGCCCAAGTCATTTTAATTGCCTCCAGGAAAGTCCACTTCATAAACGGAAAACACATTTGAAAATGTAGCTGGGAAGTTCATCACTTATAGATTGAAAAAGCAGCATTTTGTTACTCTAATCAAGCTTTCCAGGGATGATGTGCTTACTACAAGTATATTTACTCATGCTTCATCTAATTTAGATTTAAATAGCAGTCATATGTCTATTTAAGACCATTATTTAAAAATTAGAAATGAGCCTCAGAAAAATCCTCAGATTTTACCTCACCATAGCTCTTGCAAGTTTTGACCCAAACTTAATGGTTTATACTCTATTGCACACAAGCTTGAGGGTGGGAGTGCGATAAGAAGAAAGCTGTATGTCACATCAAGGCATTAACCCTGAGTCTTCCCTTAGGACTATCATCCTGGGAGCCAGGGAGCCAGGCAGTTTCCCTCTCTGTCTACCTCTGCTGCAGTATAGAAAATGAGATGCGAGCAGCCTCAGAGCCATGTGGCAAGCTAGGCACAGAGATGCAGCATTGCTGGGACTCCTGCAGGGACGTGGGAGAGAAGAATTCACTTTAAAATACTTTTCGACACAAGTCCACGGGCTTATTTCATTGCCATCTCAAAGTCTGGAATCAAACACAGAGTGTATCGGATGTCTCCAGCAGCAACTAAACTCATGCACTCTTGTAAATCTCCCTTGTAATCCCCCTGCTGCTGACACTTTATTAGCCAGGCATTCTGGGCTGCGCTTTACTGGGGCACCTAAGTGATTGCAGATGGTATTGCTGCGTTAGGGCTCAGATGTGCTACCAAATAGCTGTCTTCATTTTTTCCATGCTTTGCCTCATTTGTCAGATTAGTTTTAACCCTGTTGTGTTCAGGATGTTTCTTACCTCAACTAAGGAGCCAAAGGTGGACTGGACACCTAAGCAAAGGCTGGATATTTTCATGACTGTAAGGCTACTCCACTCTGCTGTACCAGGGAAACTCTTCGAGCTTAAAAGCTCACTGCACTGAATTTTCAAAAAGAAATGCTGAACAAGGTGAGGAGACATGTCAGTTTTCAAGGGTACATGAGTGCAGGGAAGCTGGGAATTGCACAGAGCTGCCCAAAGCAGCAGAGAAAAGAGGTGATGAACGTGTACCCTGTAGATTCATTGACTCAACTTCCACAAAGCTCTAACTTTCAGTGCACAGGGAAAGCCATTGCTGAGCTAGAGGAAGCTTCTGGATTAATAGCTCCTATTTATGCCATATTAACACAAATACATTGCATCCAGACCTAAATCTGGCTTGTAACACCCAGCATGCCTGGGTCTTTGCTTGTTTTCAGCTGTGGTTTGGTGCTGGAGGATGAATTGTGGTTTGCCTGTAACCCCTCCTACCAAGATATCTGCAGTGAGGAGAACACGTCTTGTTTCCTATCCAGTCTTAACCCAAGCATCTGCTGAGCAGTTACAGTGAAGGACATCGAAACCCCAATATTTTTACCTCTCTGTGACTTTTAACAAGAAGGACCTTTGATAGATACATTCCTACTGAATACAGACTGGAGTACTAGACTGTCCATCTAGTCTTTAAATATAATGCTGCAGATCCTGCATAAAGAGCATAAGGTCCATAGTGATGGGCTGAATAAACTGTAATCTCCCACCTTTCTTACCAAAGCAGAGTCAGCAGTACCCACGGTGTTAATTTCATTTTTCTGTTCAAGTTAATGCCAAATTAATGGTCTGTACTGCTTGCTTTTCTTAAATCATACATGTGACATGGAATGTGTTTATATGTGATGGCCTTACTCAATGAAGTTAATAGGAATTGCATATGTAAGTACTTCAGAATTAACAGCTATTTGTGACAAATAGTCTTTTGGATTTCAGGTTGGAGAAGCAATGATAGTCAAAAGAAGCTGTGTTACAGATTTCCTGGAAACGAGCATACATTCCTGGTAGTATCCAGGGAATCTGTTGTCCTAGCACTGTAATATTCAGAGTATAAGTAGCTTAAAGAAGGAATTTTTAAAATCGAAGCACAGCAGTCGTGTATTTTAAACCATTAATTTAATTAATTGCTTTGCTGGAGAAATGCTTGCCACAACCACTGAAATAATATAAGGAAGGATCATAATTGTCTAGTGAAATGTATACGAGTGCTCTTATAACAGCTATTTTATAGAAGCTCTGATTTATCTGGTTAAATTGGGTGTAATAAAGACAGCAAGCCTGTGACAGACAAGTTGGATCACCTGTGTTTCCAGATGAGAGACAATATGGAAAGGCTTGCATATTTTGACTATTAGTTTAGCTCTATTACCCCACATTGCCCAGAGTAACTAGGTGTCTATCAAACAAGAGCTATGGGAATTTCATTTATGATTCATGCTTTTTCCATCCATCCAAACAAGCCCTGCTAAGCTGCTTTACTCCATAAACTGGGCTGCACAAGTAATATGATGAAAAGCATCATAATTTACATCCTGAAGAACATATGTCTTCCATATTGATATGTTAGCAAGTCCCACATTTTGGCTAAAAGGTTCAGCCAAGTTAGGCATATGTGTTGCTGTGGTTAATATGAATTTGTTCTCTACATATGGGCATCAGTCTGACCTCACATCTTGTACTCAACAAGACTTACTGTATTATCATGGATGATTAAATACACGTAAATTAAACATGCGGCCAGCAGTGCCTCTTTTACTAGAAGAACATTGTTTGTGCATTATTACAGCCAGATTCTCAAAAAGAAGTCATCTCCCAGCTAGACTCCAGAAGAAGCAGTCTGATTTTTAAAGTAACTCAGCATTTTGCCTGATGAGCTCCTGAAAATTTGCCCATGAGTACCATTCTACTCCACCACTCCCCTCACCATAGCTTATGGTAATATATTGACTGTAAGATCTGACATTTCTTATGATTCTATATTTTGCTTTCCATGAAGACATATTTCTTCAGGTTGAAAGGGGAAAAACATTCTCCAGTATTGAAGGAAATTAATTATGAAGCTGATGGTATCTTCTGCTCTGCTCTTATGAGCTAAGTAGTTCTAATCTCTGTTACCAAAGGTTTTACGTAGGTATTTTCCAGGTGTTGTGAGCGGTGTATTCAGAGCTTCCAGCACATAGGTTGTCCTACCAACTTTCTGGAGGAGTTATTTGTAGTTGTGAGAGACTGAAGAGAACCGAATCTGTGCAATGGATTGCCTCAAACTGTGTAGGTACCACTGCCTTATGCTGCTGGTT
The DNA here is from genome assembly GCA_033439905.1 of Ceryle rudis. NCBI lineage: Eukaryota > Metazoa > Chordata > Aves > Coraciiformes > Cerylidae > Ceryle > Ceryle rudis. The sequence continues at coordinate 33,244 of JAAGNO010008411.1, read as the reverse complement.
AGCAGAATTTACCATCTGTATGTTAATGGTCCTTACCAACTATCAGTAACTAGTGATTTTCCTTTAGCTGAAAAGATACATACTTTCTGTATTTGGTGCAGAATATTCACCTGTATTTTTTTGTATTACAGAGTTCTAGGTTGTAGTGTCTTTGATATTCCTTTTTGGAAGGAAGATCATTCAGGTAGGATGAAAATTTGCCCATAAGGAATAATAATAAGGAATATATCTTGGGATTTTGTCTCCGCAAAATATATGGGTTTTGTTGTGTGTTGTTTTGGTAATTTTTTTCTGTACCATTAGGTTATTCCAGGAAAAAAAATTAAAAAAACCCAAACAACCCAACAACAACAACAACAAAAAAACACAACCAAACAAAAAAACCACACAAAAACAAACCCCAAACTTTTCTGATGGTGAGCTGGCCTGACTTTCTCACTATGCTGCTGAAAGACAGTAATGCAATGTTAGTAGTAGTAGCAGGCTAAAGGGAGAATATTCAGATCACTAAAAATTGATCAGCTCTGCGTGATCTGAGTGAAATGTGTGCTCATGAATAATGTTGCAATTATATCTACATATGGAAGATATGAATAATGGCAGTGAAAAGTTAAAAAGTAATATAATCCATTTTGCTTAGATATATTTGAGGATTTGAGGGTATGTGTGTGGGTATTTCACATGATTGAGCTCTGGTCCTGCAAGATATTGCAAACAGGTCACCAGCATAATGGATCTTAATAAATCTTTTTCCTTAAGATTTTCCATAATTATTGTTGGATCTACTTTTGCTCTTATGTCAGCAGAAAATGAGACAAGGAGATTTAAGTCCTGCTGTACCTGGGAAACAGATGTAAAATTGCTTTGCTTATTTATGCAAGTTTTAATCAGTGATTTCATACCTGAGGATCACTCTCCAAAGCCCATCATCTGCCACATCAACAGGTAAGAAAATGCTATATTTGTAAGGTAGAAACTCAGAACAAGAGTATGGAGAAATTATTTTCCATTTTTTTGATACCTTCTTCCTCCACATTTCCTGCTTTCATTTACCCTTGTGGCCTCCATTGAAAAGCATTGGGTAATGCCTAACCAAAATGTTGCTTTAGTCACACACCACTAGTCACCCAGAAACCATCGAATGTTATTAAACTGCAGTCATTTCTCCTTGGGTTCCATCAATTATCGAGACTAATGGTATAAGGGTTCAGCCAAGGTTAGAGCATGTGTATATCTCTGGGCCATGGGGAGCTCTGTATCATTGCTCTGAGCCAACATAGAAGGCGCTGTGGATTTGATTGCTTCTGGGGCCATAAATCGAGGAAACGTGCAAGTTCCAGTGATTCCCAACTCTCCCTGTAGAAATAGGGAGGGAAGGAACAGAATCATCAACTAATGTCAGCAAAATGCTCTCAGCGCAGTTCACAAAATCTCCTTTAATATGCAGTACATCATCAAGCTTGTTGCTAAGACAGTCCATTTCATCCTTATTTATTTGCTCATCGTTTCTATTTCCCTTTTGAAGTGGGGGGGGTTTGGGTTGTTTCTTGCTTGTTTGGAGTGGTTTTTTTGTTTGTTTGGTTTTTACTGTGCATTTTTCTTGCCATCACTGTCACAGCTCTTCAATTTGTCACTGTGTGGCTGTCACCTGAGCCCCAGGGTGGTGAGAAGGTAGAACAAAAATGAAGATCTGGATAGGAAAGAGCTGAAGGTGAACAAACTGAGAGTAACATGTCAGTCTTTGTGTCAGTGCACATTTCAGCTCTGCAGTTCTACCACCTCCACATCCATGGCTCTGCTGAAGTTATGACCTTGGTTGCACATCAAATGTTAACTTTAAAAAAGGAAAGGACTTCTTTGATGACCTCAGGTATGCACCCTGAAGGTATTTTTGCTGGAAGTGGTGTAGATTTTGCAGTTAGTGCAGAATTTGGCTGTAAATTGTAAGGAACTTCCAGAATTGCACAAAGGGAATGCAGTTTCAACCAGGTATACATTTACCTGTAAATGTAGCCTGATTCTGTCAGCCTGTACTTGGCTGTACTCTTGCTTCTACCAGATGACTTGAAGTAACATGCATGATGGGATTGCATAGATTCAGAGGGTGAAGGAAACAAATACCAATTTTACAGTCTTCAGGGACTGTCTATTATTATAATGAGAAAGTGGAAACATAATTAAAATAAGGGTTATGAAAAGCAATTTCACAATTTCCTTTCATTTGCCAATAAAAGCATTTAGATTATATATGACAGTCTAACATTCGTTCAAAAGCCAGAATCCAAAATATCTCAATATGAAGATCTATTTGTAGAAAATGTTTAATCTCATCCAGTTTCTAAATTCAGATGTGAATCATGAATTCCAGCAAATTTCCCATAACAGCTGTATGTTAAAGCCTTTCCCAGCTGTTATAAGTTTGTTCATTTTTCAAAGTTATTAAGGGATACACCCCTGATAATAATTCTCAGATCAGAGTGAGACACAAAAGGTTTATGTATTTCAGCAGAATGCTATTTTGCATTTACAGTTCTGCAGAAGAGAAAGGCTTGTTATTTCCCTTGAGGCTGATCAATACTAGCAGGAATAGAAATGGTGATAACTTAGATGTGTTCTTTGAAAAATTGTCCAGGACTTCAAACCATGAACAAAATATAAATTCAAACTTAAAATAAATTAAACTAAGTAAAATGTGACTTTAAAATCTCAAACAATCACCCTTGCCAAACCCAATAAGCTAGTTATGCCTTTTTAATTTGGCTGCGGTGATTTTAACTGGATCAGAACAACAAGAAAAATAAAGGATCCACAAAAATGAATTCACTTAGTGCAGGGAAAAGGTCCTTTAGCAACCTAGTTCCAGTCACAATAAGCTCCCAATTCTTCAACCATCCCAGGCTATTCCAGACCTTAAAAATGCAATAACCATTTTGGGACATAGCATTTACAACTCTTCATGTCCTGGATTTTCTGATAGGAAGGATACTCCTTCTAAGAATAGATAGATCCACCCAACCAGGAACACAAACTTTTTTCATAGTTTGGTAAACAAATCCAAATGTTTCTCAGTTCACAAAAGATAGTAGATGTGCCAATTTTTTTTTCTTGCCTTCAAAGTTATTAAACAATTACCTCTAACTTTTTAAGGGTACTTTTTTTAGGAAATATTTGTCCAGCTTAGCAGAAACTGGTGCACTGTGTCCCCATGTTTGAGGCTTGTACTCTTGTTTCCTCCTGTGGAGGCCAGTGTAACAATCATTATAAGTACCATCATTTTTCTTCACTGAAGAAGGAAATCCTAAGTTCTAAAATGCTGATCTTGTCAGACATGTGATTCTATGATCCTATTTTTTCTTATCCAGAGCTTTGAGGACATAAGAAACTGTCTCCTGAAAATAATAGCTACTCCATTTCTCTGGGCTACAACTAACCATTTCATCTATGCAATTGCTGCTGATTTTATCTGTATTAGTGCTTGGCAATTCTGCAAATTAGCACACAGATTGTGTGTTGTGTCCCTGAAAAGAAGTTACATAATGGATGATTGCTTTAAAAAAAGTCTGGTTTAAGAGAATTGCTTTGCTCAAAGTGAATCACTGGCAGTTACAGGGAAAGAATCAGTTTTCCAGAGCTGTATCCAACCGCTTTTATCCACCATGCTGTCCTTTCTATAACATTTTTCTTCATTCTCTGTAGAGTTTTCCCAATTGCAGCAAATGAAGCAGAGATCTTACAGACAACTTCTTGCTTTGATGTTCAGCCCTGATGAAACCCCAGAGCTATTCTACCTTAGGCACCGATAAGGCAGGAGTCCTGTGATCTTGTACATACAGTACATGTGCACAGAGAGCAGAGCAAAATGCTCCTATGAACTGTAATACTGTTTTTTCCTTTTTGAGTTTTGGACTTTGCAGTCATAACCTTTGAATGTGGGGAGCAGAGAGCTGATTTTGTTTTGACTAATTTCCTAGGTAAACTGAAAATGCATGAAAACCATAGTCCTCTTCATCTGAGTGAGAGGAGTATCCATTGGGCTCTGCTGCCTGAGCCAGTAGCATCACTGACAGCTGTATGAGTCAACCACCCTTTGTGTGGACCAGGACTAGCAGGTGAGACACTTCTTGGCTTCCTAGAGGTTTTTTCCTAGTAGGGGCCAGGAGTCCTGTAGGTTTTTGAGGAAGGAGTGAAGGAAGACTGTCATTATTTCTGGTGGGAATAAACTCTTTACTCTGTTCTGTCAGACCTGTCCCTTCAGCAGCTTAAATCACAGGATTATGTAGGTGTGTTTACCCAAATGATGGGTGCTAATGGGCAGTGAGTCACCTAATTGGCTCCATATGATTGCAGATATACATGCCCTACTGTGTAACTGTGGTAGGAGCAATATGGCTGTGATGGTCTAAGGACATAAGCAAGTCAGGGTTGGTAGGTAGAGCTAATGTCTTTTATTAAACCAGCTGATGAAATTGGAATAATCTTTCAGATGACCATAAACAAGGGTTTGGTCTATCCAGGATCTGTTCCAATTGATTTAAAGTTGTTCAGAAACAATCTGTTTGATCAAGATGAGAGTGCTTAGCACTGTATAAAATAGATCCCTATCTCTGAAAATCTGATTACTGGTTTATTCTGGTTAGAGCCTAATCCGTGACACAGAGTTTGTATTTTAATGAGAGGCGCAGCCCAGTAGCTACCCTAAGCCTTTTATTGGCCTTGCTTACCATGCATGTATTTTATGTATTTTTTCCCTGTGGCCTTCAGGCCAGGCAGTGTGGATTGCCTGTTGTCCATACAAGGTCTGAAGGCTGGCATGTGCTTTCCTTTAGTCTGTCTGTCTCACTGCCACAGTTGTTTGCTAAAGAGGAACCTGGATATGAAGTAACCTGCATGCAGTGTGGATGCCTTGGGGATGAAAAACCCTTGAGAAACAGGGGGAGCATCAATGTAGAGAGCCCCCTACTTTCTGGAGCCCAGGCCTAGTTCCTCTGTTCTTTTGATGTGACACCAGGGGAGTCCCTGAGACTTATATGCCAGAGACACCCGTCTAGAGGAGTTGTCTAAATACATGATACACATAACTCCTGCCATTGCATCTGTAAAGGTCCTGCTCGACAGCACTGCCCTTCACTCCCAACCACCTATTATATCTTGCAGTGAAGCTAGACAGACTGGTGAGGCACTTGCAGTCTAGTGCAGCAGTGAGAGACGCAAGAAAGCACCTGAAGTCCAAAGCTGGAAACATCCTCTATCAACTCAGGGTTTGGATTCATTTCTCTTTAGGGAGAAAAATTTGTGTAGAAAACCAGTTTCCAGTTGAACCTGTGTTCATTTAAGGGGTTTAAGGGTGTGTTCACTCTAAGGATCTGGTTTAGACACACTTTGCATTGGGTTACTGGTTTGGTTACTAAACTAATACAGAAACCAACTGGATACCAGAGTGCCACTTGAAATGAATGGAAATTTGAGGGGAGGATGTTAAAAAATCAGGAATTTAAGAAGGATCCTGAATGGCAAATAGTTGCTCCTGAAAACACAATATTCTGCTCTGTTGTCAGGCTGACAAACTGAAACAAGCCCAAGTAATTTCTATTATCAATAGCATTACTCCAGTGTAAATGCTGCAAACTTCTTTAAATAGGTCTCTGAATGCAAACAAGTTCATGGAGCAAAGGGACAGGCAAAATGAGAGAATAATCTGGGATTACTGAAAAAAGCTCTAGAACTATTGAGCCCTGAGGAAAGAGACAGCTAACACACTTCGTCTAAACCCTCCCATAAATAACTGGGGTAATTAGAGGCTTAGATTTATTGAAAACAATGAAAAATGTCATAATTACCTTTACATATTTTCCTTTCTTTCACTGTTAGAAAATGATCCCAGTAATTTGGTGTTCAGTGAGCAGGGCACATTTTGCATTGTTGTTCCACCACTGTGCTATTCTGAGCAAAAATGCTTCAGGGGAACCCTACCGAACAGGTCTGTTCTCTTCCTTTTTAAATCTTGTAGCAATTAGCAAACATTTCACAGACCATTTCAGTCAAATAATGTAACTTGTCAAAATGGTACCTAAATTCTTGATCTAGATGGGAAAGTTGTTCTCCAAATGAGAGATGTCCTACAGACTAAAATTTACCCCAACTGAGAAGGAGGTTCTCTTCTCAATTATTTTTTTCCCAAACCCAAAGTAGAAACTGATACTGGTAAAAACTTCTATTAGAAACCTCTGTGAAACTTGTTTCACAACAGAGGGAAAACTCACAGAAACCTAATGACCATTCTTTTACATGTGTCGATGATGAAGGTGGAAGAAACTAGCAAGAGTCCATGCAGGCAGACATCCAAGGCCTGAGGCAGACCTGGGGCAGCTCAGCCATATGAGAAGTCGTCATATTTCAAAATAGGCTAGTCCAGCATAATCCTGTTTATGAAATGCAGGTGGAGTATAATTCAGAGTTTGTGGTTTGAGCTTTAAAACTCATTATGTTTTGGTTCTGCACTCCTTGGAGACCAACTGACTCCTTGTACATTAACGTCAAGATGCTCTGATCAAATAGAGGGCTGAAGTTTACAGCTCTGGTGTTCTGATAACTAAGCATGGACACAGGACAGTTTTTCCCTCTGGAAGCTGTCATCATCCTGCAGCCTGGATAGCCTGAGTGATTTGGCTTTCAAGCCTCAATACAAGGCATGCCTCGTTGCCCAGGCATTTTATGACTTTGTCTTGAGTGAGAGCATGTGGTTTGCAAGATAAGATCTGGCTAGGAAAGAGCACGCAAAGCTTGGATATGACACTGAAACTTAAGAAATGCTGACAGAGGGGTTTGTGGTTCTTATTTTGTTTTGTTTTGTTTTTTGAAATTCTGTAATATTTCAGATTTGTCCCTGAACGTGTCCTTTCTTCCTTGGTAGCCCTGGGTAGCTTTATGCTAAGCAGACTGGCTGTACAATGTCCCCTGGTCATGCTGGATGTTGAGATTACAAACTACCTCCCTGATATATAAAGATCCCACCATATACAGTTTATTCTGGAGAGGCTGCCCAGGAATAACTGCACTTTCAGGGACTTAGATTTTTGTTGAGGCTCACAACAGAGGCTTTGGGAAACTGGAACTCTGAAGAGCAGATTCTTTGGCTGCCCAGAAGTCCAGAACCAGGGTCATCTGGGGATGGGGATAAGAAGGCTGTAGGGGAGACACTTTTCCTAAGCAGGAAAGTGTAGAAAGTGGCCTTAATTGGATGTCCTGTGCTGATTTCTGCTGTGAGCTTTGTCTGTTGAGGAAGCTGTGGAGTGAGTAAAGGAATCTTTCTGAGGGACTTCTATAGGGTTGTAGGCTTTGTGGGAATCTACTGTCTTCCTTTCAAAAATTTCTTTTGCCCTGTCCCTACAAAGACTGTCTTTCTGTCATCGATGTATGAAGCCTAGAAAAAACAGGTTGCTCTTTAAAAAAATCTCACAGGCTTCCACTAGAAAATAATTTATAAACATTCATATATGGAAGATGGTATGGACATGATAGAAAGGGAGGGAGAAAATCCCAAGTGGCAGCTGAAGCTTTAAATTCACAAAAGGGATAAACTCAGAAAACATCAGTGTTATTAGCCCAGAGGTTTGGGGTATTCTTTCGGAAAGGAATGCAGGTAGTGGTGAATGTACCAGAGACTCTCACTGACTTCTAAAACCAATGACTGTTCTTCAAACAGCAAGCATGACTTGCTTCAGAGAGGTGCCAGTGTACAGATTTAGGTCAGATGGCGAGGAAGAGTTGTTCTGGCTGCAAGTTTGGATTTTGTTCGTATGAAATGAGCTGGCTCTGATGTTTGCCTTTGGTTCAGCACCTGACCGTGCTGTTGCAGGGTAATAAACATAGCTCTTGCATAGTTCAGGAGATCTGAAAATGAGATCAAGTTTAATACATTGCATAGCTTAGTTAAAAAGCTCCTACTGGGCTACTTGCTATTGGGCTGGAATAGCTACAGTATGGTGCAGCAAAGTAAGTAGTTTTCATTTATTTTTGGGTTTGAGCATTTTGCTCCAAGTTGCTTGCTGGTTTTTTTGTTGATATTCCCTAACAAAACCAATCTAGAGCTGTATAACAAAAGCAATATGTGAACTAGAGCACATTAAGAACGTTCCTTCAGGAATGGTGTAACCCTGATCCCCAGGGGCAGAGAGGTGTTTGTAGGAAGAAGGAAAAGCTCACATCTGGTTTGATACTCCAATAAGAGAAAAGGCTGTTTGCCACTAGAGGGTGTATCAGCTGCAAAATTGTTATTGAAAACACCAGGATTTTGTTTGGATGCTGATCTTTTTTGTAATTTAAGCAGCCTCAACTATCTGATGTTTACTTTTATAGACAATTAAGTTCTCATCATCATCTAGCCTACCTGAACCAGACCATGGTGGGTGGCTTTGTCAACAACAGATAATTTATTTTGGCTGTTCTAATTTCACTTGCTTACTGTTTAAGGCAGTGTTTTCAGACCCTTGGGCAAAGCAAGATTATTTAAATGTATAAGATAGAAGTATTTGCAGTACATATTTGTGGCATCAGAGCCACGGTGTCTCAGCTCCCTTTGTTCCTTTGCTGGTGGGAACAGATAAGAAGAAACAGCCAAAGGCTGAGGATGGAAGTTGGAATCTGCTGAACTCAACCCAAAATGAAGCAGCCTAGAAATTTCAGCCAGGTTAGGGCACAGCCAATGCTCCTGCTTGGCTCACTCTAGGAACATCCTGGAGCAACACATCTTTTCTATCTGCACGTCTAACTGTGCTGGCCTGCTAGACAGCTCTTCATACTTTGTTCTCCTGTTAAAGTGTAGCTATAAACAGGCAAACAAGGTATGAAAAGTCATCTCCTTAGGAAGTGGGGATTCTCTGTCTCTCCAGTGAGAGACATTTAAGGTTTCTTTTACAAATAAATTCACCATAAGCAGTGCTGGCAATTTAGCCTCCTCTCAGTCTGAAAGACATGTAGCAGCTGTGCTGTTGACTGGTGCAAACACTTCAGGAGCCACCTGAACTTCAGGTGGGTTTGGATCAGTCCTTTTAGTGCACACTGAGGCCTCAGGAATTGTGTTTCTTTGAGGGTGGCATGTTTCTGTCTATACGAGTAAAGATTGTTAGAGCATAGAGGACTGAAAGCAAACAGGAATGTTTACATTCAGAAAGAAGGCTTATAAAGCCATTTCTAGCTCTATATGAGATGTAGGGTCTTCCAGACCAATAGGTCTAATCTAGTTTCCTGTTATTTTAAGCAGCCATGTTAAACAATCCTGTTGATGAAACAATCAAATTCCTTCTGGTTCTTTATACCATGCTGCATCAAAACACCCAAAGACAGAATGTGAATTGAATAGGCAGAAGGGTGAAATAATTCTGGTTTGATCCCACTAGTTTTCCTGTGCTCCTGGCTCTCAAAACAGATTCACTAAGGCCACTGTTTGGCTCCTCACAGAGTAATAGGTGATGTTTATGTTGTAAATGCAATTCTTTACCTCTGCAATGCATTGCATGAAGTATTGTGCTCTTCCCTGAAAACTGCAGATGCTATAAAAGTCTAGAAGCAGCTAGGACAGAAATTGCCTGTTAATCTGACAGCTTCCCTCCCTGTGAACTGTGAGATGAGGAGCATGTTTAGGTGGGAGGACAGAAAGGCTGTAAGTAAGCCCTTGTGGTTTATGCTGCAAGTTCTGGGGAGCAGAGGGAGTTGTCTCTGGAACTGCCTATGCCTTAGTTCATGGTGGGTGTATTTTGTGTCTTTTGTTCAGCTTCAGATATGATAGCACAAGTTCTGTAAATGCCTGCCTCTTGTCCTGGGTCCCAGAACTGATCCCTTACTGTTCTGCCCAAGTGTCCAGTAGCCAAACCTCACTAAGTTGTCTGACTTGAATTGTCATGTCCCTTACATGCACAGGTGGGTGTTGCAATGACCGAAGTGCAGTGACCTGACTCAGAGGAGACCTGTCATTCTGGTTGTCTGTGAAAAAATTGATCTCTCAAAACTGAGATTTTTAACAGATTAGGAACACAAAGAAAAGTGCAGAAAATTTTGTTGACATCCTAGAGAGGGAAGAAAGGGTCTTACAGGTCTGCTATATGGGCTAATTTTCCATCAGTGTTGCTTTTCTGAATTGTTATTTTCACATCTTGAAGACTTTTACCTGCTTTAGTTACTTAGCCATAAGCAGTGTTTAAGGGGCTGTCCCCAGAGGCATTTAGCTTCTGCCATGTCGCAGTGTCCACATGTGCAATTTGTGCTGCAGTTCTGTTTGAGTGTTAAAAATGATCTCAGGAGCAGGGAAGACCCCTGGCTCTTCTTCGGAAAGCAAACTCTGTTAAAGCCGATATCCAGCAGTAGATGGCACCAGCAGGATTGTAAAATGGGCTCTAAATACTTTCATAGTGCCTCAAAATTCCCCAAATGTTTCACAAGACACACAGATAGCTAAATAAAAAGTCTAGCAGCAGTTACTGGCAGAGGGAAATCATGTCGGGTGGAACAGGGTGTTCTTTTCAATAAGGCACAGCACTGTCAGCATGCACAGGGGCACAGAGGATGTGAGGAACAACACGTTACACTGAGCCTGCAGAGAGTATTTGGGCTGATGGTTATGCTCCAGGGAGACCTTCGCAGCAAGGCAAAGGTGGACACCCTCTTACTGAAGCATGGATGGGGAAGGGCTGCTCATTGATACATGTGCAGTTTTGCATACACACACTTTTGAGTACACATGCACATAAAATTAAAAGTTTCTAGGGCAAACGGGGAATATTGGTCATTAACTGCTGGGAATCCACTACAAAATGGACTCCCCATAACAACCACCACCAGCAGGCTTGGATGCTGTATGGAAAGAATTCCTCTTGCTGTCTTTTATAGCAAATGCATCCAAGTTAAATTTCTGTCTTAAATGTTGACTAGCACTGGTATTTCATTTCAGTAGTTCACACCTGTGCATATAGTGAATATTTGATATAGGTAGAACCCATGGGACCCTAGTTCTTAAGTGTTATGTACTACAAAACTATAGTTTCAGGTTTGGTTGGTTTGTTTTGTTTTTTTTTTTCCCCAAGAATATGTTATAGAAGGGACTACTTAGTATAAAATATTGAATAATCTAGTACATCTATAAGCCAAGACAGGAGAGTTCGTGCTGGTTTTGAGTGTGTGCTTTTTTCTTTCCTTTTGTTTTTGACACACACTGGAAAAAAAAGGATGACTTGGATCCATGTGTTTGAAATGAAGGAGATGAGGACAACTTAACTAGTGCTTGTTCATGTTCTTTCCTAATTAAGTATTATTGTCAGGGCATTCATAAATGATGATAAAAGGAGACACAGAATGAGGATGCTACATTTAAAAAATCAGCCTTCACTTTGGAATCACCATAGCTACCCCTTTTGGAAGGGCTGCTGAATGCAGGTTTCAAAGACTACCAGCTGCTTGTAGGACTACAGCAAAATGCATTTATCACTTGCTCTTCTCAGTTATTAGTGACTTTCATTTCAAGAGGATAACACAATGCAGATTTTAGAAGGGGTGCTGATGGTATTAAAGGACACTTTTAAGCTGTAGCTGTGATGCCATCCAATAGCATCTGTTTAAACTTTTTCCTTCAGAGTCTATCTGCCATCCCCCACATATGAGTGTAACTTGTTGCTGGAACAGGATTTTCTGTGCAGCTCTTTAACCTTGTACTTCAAAACTTTTTCTGCTGAGGAGTGTAATTTCATTTGGCAGAGTGCTCTGACCATCATGCCTGAAGGTTGCTTGATGATTTCTAATGATACATTCAAAAGGGTGGACACTATATTTGCATTGAAGTAATCATTAAATCATTCAGTTGGTAAGCAGCTTTGCAGTGGAGGTGCTCCAGAGATAGTAGGAGGAACATTAGAATACACAAGAAAAAGACCTGTTTCTCCTAAGACTGTACAGTAAGGGAAGACCTCGTTTTCTAAATCTTTTTAACAAAGGTGTTTTGAGAAAGAAATGCAAATGAACCACTCTTCCATGGAAGCAATTTGCATATCATTAGCCTTCTGGTTTTGTTAATTGTTTTCACCTAGAGGAGGTGGAAGAGTTCACTCTTTGTTTGGAAAATGACAACGCTTTCAGAACTAGCACATTTTATTAGTGACAGATGAGACCATTTTTTTGGTAACATTTTCTGTTAACTGCTACCAATTTTGATGGAGATTATAATGCCCTTTCAAAAGAAAATTGAGACCTTTTCAATAGCTTACTCAAAGTTTAATTTCCTTATATTTCTACATATATGGCTTTTTCAAGTAAATCTTTTTTTTGTGCATCTCTTCTCTTCCCTCCCTCTAATTCCCAGGGTAAAATGTAGCACCACACCCTGCAATAATGTTCACCTTTGTAAGGCTGTAAATTCACAAGAATTCTAAGAGACTGAAAATTCAAAAAGTGCGCTTTTTTAAAATATGGTTCCATACTTGAGAGCCTGATGTACTATTTGAATTTTGCCTTTCATTGTGTAGGTTTGAGGGGACACAACAGAACTTTGTTTCTGCACCACAGAAAAAGGTAGAAATGAAGAAAGCATCCATAGGCTCAGGTTATGATGGACAGGACCCCACTCGGTGTAACCTACCATAATTCATCACTTCTATTCACATGGCTCTGGCTCTGCTGGATTTGTTTGTGTTCCAAAGAACCTTTTCAAGTGTCTTTAAAAATTCTGGTTCAGGGGCTAATGTGTGTAGCCAGTTTGGTTTTCTCTGTGCAGTCTAAATGTACTTCATGGGTCTGAGTACACAATGCACAAGCCTAGGGTGTGACTCTATGCTTGAAACAGTGAGCTGGGAAAGATAGGTACGGGGATTCAAAGATGTTAATGACAGTCCAAAGAATGAGAAAGAAAACAATAAATTCCTGTTGATGTGTGGAGACTTCCGATTTACATTCCTGCTTCTTTTAGCTTGAGAATTCTCCCCATGCAATCTGACCTAAAGCTTGTGCGTGACTTCAAAATAGAGACAGCACAACCTTCACTGTAACTTTCTGATGTTTTTCAGCAATGCAAATAACGGTGGATCTATCTTTACCTGACATCGATTATAAAGTTAATTAGTGAAACATTTAATGGAAGGAAGTTGGAATTCATGCCATCAATTATTTTCACAACTGCTCATAGTTTTTTGTTGTTACTTGGAAACAGTTATCTCTCCTCTAACATCTCTTCTACTTCCATTGTCTTAAAGATAAAAAATAGTATGAGATACTGCTCTTTTAGATATATTCTGTTTGTCAAAAGAAGAAAATTGCACTTGCACTCTCTCTATATATGTATAACATGGGTGTCAAAACTCCCTCCAATCATCAATCATCACAGGGAAAAGGTTTAGTTATTTATTTATTGTCTCAAGTATTCAGTGCCTCAGAAGGAAATACTTTATTGCTCTCCAGAGATCAATTGTAAAGCCTATGATTTTTTTACAAAGTTGACAGCATTAAAATCCATGAGTTTTTGCCACTGACACCTTTTGTACAAGTCTGAACTTTCAAGTCTTTGCTTCTTTTACTGTTCAACTACTAAGCTATTTGTTTCCATAGTCACATATACATGACTTCATTGCAATTCACAATTACATTTTCTGGAGATTAGCTCATTGATATACTGCACTGGTCTGTGCATTAACTGCTTGGATGAACTTAGTTTTCGTAGCCTATTGGTCTGTTGGTGACTCTAAATATTTGCCACAGTCGTATGATTAAATATGGAAAACATCTGTTTTAAGTAGTCTAACAAAAATCCGAACATCTGGAAAATATTGTTAAAGAAGCTAATTAAGTTTGTCAACTTACAAATTGTTCTAGCAGGAAGTATTTAGGAGTAGCAGATAATTGAGATTTCATTCCTCTGGCCCCTTGTCCTTCCCTTTTGTTTATTTTAGTATAACTGGAAGGACTATTTTACTTAGCTTCTTCCAAATCCACCCTCTGGACACAAACTGAGAGTTAGTGATCAGGTGCTATGTTCTCCCACTGAGAGTGGGAGAAATGAATGCTGGAAACAGACTTTCATACCTATGTCTCATGCTTTAACCATTTTGAAACCCCGGTATATATTCAGCTTTCAAACACACTGATGACTCTCTCTCCCTCTCAGCTAATGACTTTGTTGCTGGTGCTCCAGTCTTCAGTGGTTTGCACGTGGGTAGGGCAGTGTGATGTCTTCTCAGAAGAAAGTTTTCAGGACAGTCTAATGCTGAACTTGACAGAGGCATCTGTAGCTTCTATAAAATATCTAGAACTTGAGCTTGATCTTCAAAGTACTGCTTTTCTCAAAAAATCTAAGACTGGGCAAAATGCTTCTTTCACATAAAAAATCCCTCTGTGCCAGAGAGAGACTTCCACAAGCCATAATAGGTTAAGGCCTCAAGAATCATCACAGATTTTGCTATTTTTTTTGCTCCAGGGGCCAGAGGCAGCTCTGACTGAGTTTTGACTTGATATGTTTCCCCACGGTAAAGACATTTCTGTCATCTCTCCCCTATGCTTTACCTGGTGCCTCTGTACAGTTTTTCCTTCAGTGATGATGTGGCTGAAGACTCTATTGGGTAGCCTGTTTGCACAAAATCAGGGGGAAAAAAAAAGAATACCTTTCTGCCTTCCAAATGCCTGTCAAAATTGGTTTAATATTAACCAAGGACTTCAAAGGGTTCTAGGAGGCAGACACATATGCATGCACATGGAAGTTCATACATGCATAGCGTGACTGCATTAGCTTCACTTCCATATGAAAACAGTTTGAAAACAGTAACAGTCTCAATAATTCCCAAATTCTGAGGGATTAGAGTTAGGATAGTGTGTGGTTTATGGTAATGACAAAGCTAGCTGCTGAGAGGAGATTTTGACCTGCCACTCCTCAAAGGCTAAAGGTAGTTGAGGGAAATTTAGCTTATTGTTAATCTTTAGGTGTGCACAGGCATAATTTCCCTTTTTTCTGTGCCAGCAGAGTCTCTGCAATCCTACGGTTCAGACTAACCCAGCTTTTCCTACATTGAATCCTTTATGGGCAAAGTGGCTAATGAAGAATGCATTTGAAATTATATGTAAAAACAGCATAAGAATCTAAGGAGAAGGGCCAGATTTGAAGTCTGGTCTTAATTGGGCTTGCTTTTCTGCGCTGGCAGCATTTTAAGAATGCAATCCAGCTTATTAAGTGCCATAATTGCACCTGTAAATCATATCCAAGTGACCTAGTCTACATCTGCAAATCACCGTGGAATTGAAAAGAACAGGCAATGTTTTCAAATATGGTCCCTGGACCATTTTCACTTCTTTGAAAAAAAAAAAATAAAATTATTCTGAGGCTTAATCTGCGAGGATGAAAGTGAAACCTGAAGTGATACTAGATGATCACTTTTTAAAAAGTCTTCTGCATAACCAGGAGAGAAAAACAATAGAGCAAGATATCTACTCTTGTCTTTCAAACACTACATTTCTAAAAAAACCATGATCCACATATTTGGTAAACCAAATTACAGATTGGGAGGTCAATTAAATAAATTTAGGTTACATCTCTCAAAGCTTTGTACATGTATCTAGAAAGTGTGTTTAATATGGGATCCAAGATTTTATACATTTTCCATGTATATCATTCTGACTTTTATGAGTTGTATGTGATATAAAATAAGCATTTTTTCTTTTTTAGTTATTACTTGAAAGGATTTTCTCTTTCTTTTGTTTTACTTCCTTTGTTACATGTGGATATTATCCACTTGATAGAAACAGGAGAAATTGTTTTGGCTTTCTCTTGCTCTGTGACTCCTAATTATCCAATATTTGTACTTCTCCATCTGTTTTGGTTTGGCTTTTTTTTTCCCCTCTCAGTATTTTGGATGAGGAAGAACATTTCTATAAAAATCTGTTCTTTCCCTTAAGCAAAATGGCTCAGATACACTCCTGGCTGCAGATCTGACAAGAAGAGGTTTTGAACCATCAGCAACTATTATAAAGCTGATATTTCCCTCCATAGTAGGGAAATTCTTTATGCAAGGACTCAGGTGCCCAGTCAATGCTATAGCTTATTCCCAGGAATGACAGAAATTCTAAACTTTGTACATTTTCTGCAAAGAAACAACAAAAGTGATCACTGGTTTACTATGCAAATATGGGCCAAAACACTCAGCCTGTAATCTAGATTAAAAATTCCAGCAGATATGACCTGCATTTTTGTCTGCCTTTGGTGCTTACCCATGTCAGCTGGTACTGACAGAATGAAAATATAGTGACTACTTCTTGGACAACTGCTTGTAACTATATTTACCTCACCTCTTCCCAGCTGTGAGGAATTGGTACCTGAACCCTATAAGTTTGATTTGGTATTTGCTGAAATCACTGCAAAACTTTTAATCTTTCCAAGATGGCTTCAGTTTAGGACCCACTCCCCATTAGAAGAGCCTTATTGATCCCTACTGGTGCTCTGGGCTCTTCAAAGACAAACATGGGTACCCAAAATGCCAATTTGAAGCTTTTGTGTACAAAAAAGTGTTCTGAAGAAGTGTTTCCCTTTCAAGACATCACAGATTTTTGTAATAATACCTCTAAATAGGTATTTCCTCTGCCAAGCAGCTCCCTAGGAAGCTGGGTGCTCTGAGTGCTGAGTACTACAGATTCAGAGCTGGAGCAGTAACAGGGTCCATTGAAGGCTCTTTCCAAAAGGTTATTTGGTTTCTTATAATATTCCAGCTTGGAACATTTTTCATGGTTGGAGTCTGGGTAATTCTTCTCACTACTAGAATTCCCCTTCCCCCTACAGCCATCCACCGCCAACTCTCTGCCAAGTAGTAGTATTTGAACTATAGGTTTATTTTTTTCTTGCTAAATTTTAATGGAGATGGCACAAGAACATGCCAGTCAGGCAGTCTGGCATTTAATGTTGCTCCTGAGAACAGGTAGGTGTCAAATAGCAGCAATGGGAATCTGTACTCCCCTGGTCTGAAGAAGGAACTAACAAGGACAAATGTTTATCTCTACTTAATCTCCTCTGAAATGCCTATAGAATCAAATGCAGACAGGAGCTAGAAATAAACATATATATACCTTTCCAGTCCTACTGGACTTCAATCTACCTTAAACACTTGCAACAGCTATTAAAAAAAATAATTGTATATTATCAGTTGATCCTCCCATAGAGGTTTTATCTGCCCATTTGATTTGAATTTCAATGCTATTGTTTTGTGCGTGTTGAACTACAAAAAGAAGAAAAGGCTTTTGTTATTCCTCTTCATCAGCTGATCTCATGCAAGAGGAAAATTGCTGGTAATTATTTTTATAGCAATTATGCTGGCCCAAACACTGTAAGTGCAAGCACATTCCTTGTTATTTATTACAGAAAGTTCTTAAACCACAGGCAGTTTAGAATGCACAGCATTTTAATTCATGAACTTGGATGAAACTTATTTTAATATAGCTTTGTTTTCCTTATTAAATGACAAGAAAAAGTAATTACAACATATCTGGTAATGCTTTAATGTAGTCAAGTTGTTGAGTGTATTTCAGTAACTTTCTTCCTTTGTATATTACCAGCATGGCAGCTCTACAGGTGTTTTCTCAACCAACTACAAATCCGTAAAGCCTGAATGTTTATCAGATTTTATGCCTGAACACAAGAAAAAACTAATATTTTTTTCTCTTAGTTGAATTTATCTTAATCCATAGAGCTCAGAGATGGTTGTCTTTTTATAAAGCTGTGTCTGATGTTTATTGCTAGGTAGTAAATTTAATAAAGTTTTGAGATGAGAGATTTCCCTTAATTTCTAAGGATGACACTGTGAGACTTGTTATCTTGCTTTGGATCATTATAGTTTCTGAATTATGTACCTGTCCACACTCCAGTACAAGCCTGTACTACCTGCCTTTATGATAATGCCACTCCTGAATTACTATTGCCTAGCTGGATGAACATTACAAACTCACCACCACATATAGTTGGAGTAGTTGAAAAATACCAGCTTTTATGTAGGAAGCTATTGTTCAGCAAATTATTTTTCCCTGAAATATTTCTGATTTGGGGTTTATTTCTGATTTGGGGTTTGTTTCTGATTTGGGGTTTGTTTCTGCTGTCTCCTTCAATGTTTCCCCAAAGCAGATTTTCCTCAGAAAAGGAAAATGGTAATAAAACCTCATCAGTTTTGCCATTTGGAAGTGCTACTCTGCTGCCTGAAAAGAGCTGTCATTCATCTGCTTCACATCCACACTCTCCTGCTACATGGAAGGAAGCTACTGAGCATCATGGGCTGCTTGCTCCAGCTGCAGTGCCTGGAGTTTAGCAATGGTAGCCCAGCAGCTTGCTGGAACAGAGGTATTTTCTTAGCTTTAGCAGAAAATGTTGACTTTTAATTATTTCCCTCCTAATAATTTTCCAAGCAGGTTTCTTTTTTTAGTTTTTTTTTTTGTCAATTCTCTTCCAATACACATTTGTGTGTGTACATACATATACATATTCATGTGCTTTCCTGCCTTTGGTTCCAATGCCAACAGTGGACTCATATAGTGAGCACTCAAAAGGCAGTGTTGTTAGATCTCACAGTCCCTGCTTATGCCAGGGTAGCTTTTTTTTTCCCTGAAGAAAATTAGCCATACTGAATGCAGACTGGTTTAAGCCCATCAGTGCAGGGTGGGAAAGAAGGTTCATCCAGTTTTATGAGGCACATTTTGAAGATGATTTCACTATTCACTAATATATGTTAATTTTTGAAAGCTACAGCTCTAGATGAGGGATAACTATCTGCATTAATGTTTGGGTATTTATATAGAAAATAAATATTTATCTCCTGTTTATAGCATTTATATGTTTCTCTGTTGGACAAAACCACCATTTCTACAGTATCTGAAAGAGAATGGACTTTTTCCAGAGTGTCTTTTTGAATCCTACATTTCCAAATGTCTGTAACAGCATTTGTGATACCCTAGGTGTATTATTGGAATAATTCTAACTGGTGATGTTTGTCTTCATTAGGACATGCAATTTTACCCCTCTCAAGGATAATACATTCATAGACAGATTGATTTCTGGAAATTCTACTTGATTTTTTTTTTTTTTTTTTTTAAATCGTAAATCTTTTAATATTAATTCTATTGACTATTGATTACGCTGAAACATTTTTTATTTTTAACTCATACATTTTTTGACAAACGAACACCATTAACAGTCCTACCTGGTATTTCACAATCTTCCCCTGAACAGCTCCCCCGACACATCTGTCTGTATCACTGAGTACTACTTCTGAATATGTACCAGTAACTTTTCCCATTTGACAGTAGGTTTTTTTATGTGCTCCAAGGGGGAATAGGATGAGACAATCATCTTTAACCCTGTGTCTGAAACAAAGGCTTTGAATAAAGTTGAAAAACTCATTTGCCTTACTTCACCAAGCCTATACAAATTAAACTTCTATATTACTCACAGTATGACTTGCAATTATGTTGATTAATCATATGTTACTGAGAAAATGGAAACTCATTTATAGCAGGCATTATTAATCTATTGTGTCATTTTTGATTTCTTAAAACCCTATTCCAGGCACAGTTCCACTCCCAATGAGCTGTTTATTTCTTTTCCACCTTATTTATAATTAATTTTTAAAATGTTGTTTATATGAAACAATTAATTTAGCACAGTTCTTTAAAGAAAAGGAATATGTAAACTCATTTAGAAGTATGTTATTTCAATACTGGTACTGGAAACAGAGATGTTCTCCGAAGTAGTATAAATATGCAAATGTTTGTTGACCTTTGGTTTGTTATATTACAGCAAGTAATATGTACATTTAATTTTGAAAAACATATTGACCCTTGAAGCATCTTCAAAATAAAAATGGAGGTAATAATGAAAGGAATGACATGGGAAAATATGCATTTAGCTAGTAAATAAAGTGGTTTGTTCATCTGTGAAATGGCATCATGGTACTCTGAGTCCTGGGGAACAGGGAAGTCATGTACACTGACCCCTAGAAGATATTTGCAGCATCACTTTGGCTGCAGGTTTTGTGGGGCCAAGAGGTTGTGTTTTCTGGTAAGAAAACCAGAAGTGTTGTCTGCAGGATAGTTTCACAGGTAGTTTTCAATAGTAGTGTCCTGAATTAAAACAAATATAACTGGCACAGTCTAAAGCCATCTAATGCTGTGCATTCAGAGAGGATGTGCAAAGAAGGTCTCACTTTCAGCAAGACCCAGTTCTTATAGGTTCTTTTTTTGAGAGTTGCTTATGGTTCCCACTCATTCGCTTTTCGCCGTCTCTCTTCCTTTCCTACCTCCGCAGTTCAAAGCCCTTTCCCTGTGAGCAAAGAGCCTGTGCCCTCTTCTAAGGTGTGGATCAACACCAATGCACAAGTATGAATTTTACTCTTTCAAGACAGTCTGGCTTCTCAGAACTCACCCAGCATTTTGATTGGAGCAAGGAGGAAGCCCTTTGAGAAGGAATTAATGGCTGGTATTTTCTAGCTCTCTTTCTGTCCATACTGAAATGACAGAGTTAATGATGGGATTCTTCAGTTTGCCAGAAACTGAAGGTGGGCACCATTTCGACAACCAAAAATATCCATAAAACATAGTGGCTTGATGAGTTGTTTTGTTTCAAATTCATCTAAGGCAGTCATAGACAGTGACTCTATGTAACTTTTAATTAATATATACCTACATGATTTTAATAAACTATTTACAAATGGATTGCTCTGTCACATGGAATTATTGGGTTTTTTAAACTTATGTTGTTGAGGAGGTCAAATGTGAGTAGCTCATTCTAAGATTGAAATAAAATATGCCAAGAGTAATGCTTTATGGGGAGATGATTAAAATTTTCCTATTCAACCTTGCTGAGAGATTGCTGTTACATCCCTTTATTAATGTGCAAGTTCTCTTTTGCAACCAAGTAATGCAGCCTTTTGTAATTTAGATAATAAAGGGAGTTGTTGTTGTTGTTGTATAATAAAAAGAATGATAATTTATTGACACTTGGATCACATAATGCTGTGAGTGTAATGAAACTGAACAGACTAATTTCATTCCTCACCATGCACTCCATGCTAATTAAAAGCAACAATCAATATGGGTGTAGCATTGTCAACAATGGCATCAAAAGGCTGAGCTGAGGCTAAAAGGCTGATGACAGTTTTCAGGGATGAGGTGGATGGGCAAGAGGTTGAAAAGAAACCAAGAATTACGGAGAAGGCAGAAGCTGGAGATTTACTACTGAGATTTTTGGACTTTCAGTTGAGTGTTTTATGGCTTTTATTCTTTGCCTTTCATATTTTCTCCAGATGATCCCTTTGATAAAATTTGTTTCTGTAAATGGTGATAATTACTATGCCTCTGATTTAAAAAGGGACTTCTAAAGTCAAGGCACTAAGAACTTGCTAGTGGGATGTGAAAAGGAGCTTTCCTGATTGCATCTAATTGATGCAAACCCTCATGTCATAGCTGCTTCTTCTGAAGTTAGTAGCAAAATTCCCAGTGCTGCTGGTGGGATCAGGATCTTCCTGTCAAAGTCCCACTATGAACTTGTACAAGGCTCCTTGCAGAGTTCAGGGTGACCTGACTAGCAGTGTTCCAGAAGCCTGATCAGCAATTTCTGCAGTTACCTTACTTTCCTCCTGCTTTCTGTTAAAATATAAGCCACTCAGTTTATTTTCACCTCCTCTGCAGTCTTTAGAGGGGATAAAGAAAGGAATACGGGACAATCTTGGAGAGAAGAGAAGAGAAGTAGTATGCTTATTTTTAATGCAAAAATCTGTGAATCTGTGAGTTATTCATACCACAGAAAACTGCTGCTAATGATTAGCACAGTAAAAATGATGGACACAATAAAGATCTTTACAAGTAGCAGGGAGAGTTTTCTGTGAACATTTTGGTCATCTTTTATGTTAGTTTTCTTTGGAGTGCTATTTACCAATTATACATATATATATATGTATATATATCCCTTGCACCCCTGAGAGGCATGCAGATTACACATTGAAACACAGAAGCTGCAGAGTAACACAAACAAGCTACTATATTTCAGGTATTGCCAAAACCTCCCCTGCTAAATGATTTCTCAACTCTCATCCATTAAGTTACCCTTTGGGAGTTAAGTGGACCTTGCAGTTTATTCACTGAAATTTGACTTTCAAGCTCATTGAGGCTTTTTCAGATGAAGATGAAACAAATTCTGACAAGAGAGGGCTCTTCAAGAGTGTGTTTCCATATCCATCAGCCTCTGGAGAGACAAAATCAGAGTGATTTCAGCTCCAGTGACTTACCTGATTCTAATTTCATTAACTAATGGGCAATGTTGAGGTCTCCCCTTTGGTGTTTGTTAGAGTTCAATGAAGACTATAATGTGACAGTTCTCATTTTGTGTTTCTGGGGGTCCTGTGGGTATAGATGTGTGCACAAATCTGAGGAATGGAAGTAGGAAAAACAGGATAGAAAACAACAGATGTCTGCATGGCTCTTTGGGAAGATAGCCCTGTGGCTTTTATGAAGTTACATCAAGGAAAACAGATCCTGCCTGACCAGTTTTTGAGAGTAGATGAAATTACCATATACCTTCCTTAAGACTCAAGGCCCAAAATAACACCATGCTGAGGGAAGCCTTCAGGGAAGCCTGTGGAGACAAAGAGCAGAAGAAGGGGAAAACAGAGAGCAGATGATTTTCTCAGGGAAAAGATCAAAAGGATGATGGCAGCCTGTTTCCAAATTGAGGTATTGTGAAGCTGGACCAAAACATCTGGTCAGTTTACAGTGGATGAAAATTTAAGTCACTTTTTAGTAAAGGCAGTGAATTCATAAATGTTTTCTTCAGGGATAAGTGTAGTTCATTAGCACGTTTGCAGAATTGAGTTGCACAATCTACAATTTTGAATAAAAGGCTGTTAGGACAATTTTGATTCTGCTTATAAATCACAAGCTAGAGCATCAGATGGAGTAAACATGTAGATGTCTGTTGAGGTCAATGCAATTAGACTAAATCGGGGACACCATTAAGAACCCAATTTACCCTTATTTAGCCTTTTTCTCCCCTTCACACTGAAGTGACTGAGACAAACTTCTTCAGGTTGAGTCCTCTCCATACACAGATGTCCCTTGCTCTTCCAGGTGGAAATTTTTACACTCTCTTACATGGTGAAGGAAAAGTGGGTGCTGAATATGACCCTGAGTCAATGGGATCCTCAGTGCATTAGTAGTAAGTGTAATCACAGGACTGAGCTCAGACAGAAAGAGTAGCATTAATGGTCATGCAATCAGAGGAGTAATGCCTGCTGTTTCATTTGTAAATTGCCCTAGCTAATGAAATAAATGTTATTTCACTTACGGACAGAAAGAAGGAAATAGGTAAATTGTTTTTAAAGAAGCTGACTTCACTTGCAGCAAAATGCTTGCTTGGAAAATAAACTGTATGGTTCAGTGGCATCCAAACAAATTGTTATTTCCTCTTGATGTGTATTGATTAAAAGAGAGGTTACAGTTGAAGGGGTTTTAATTGACTAGACAGAGTTGCAATTGATTTGGTCAGAAAAGTAATGTTTTCAAATATTTTCTTTAAATGAGGCATGGAAAAGAGAAACCTAGAACTGTGTGATCAGAGCAATATTTCTCAAAAATTCACCGGCACTCCAAATGAAATCACTACCAAAGGCAGGATCTCTACAAAATTTATTTCTCATGAGAGTTCTCATAAATCTTGAGGTATTTTGATAGTAGAATCCTACTTTCACAAATGCAGTTTTCTTCCTTAATATTGGTTATTTTAGACATGAAAATTCTAGTGATAGAAAACAGCTTTTAAAATGAACTTTATTTCTCTTATGGTTACTGTGTGAATTACAAATTCTGTGTGTGTGCTGTGAAAAGGAAGTGAGGCTGAGCAGTATAATTTTGAAGCCTTATCTCCAGTCCTGCTGCTCATTACAGTCATTTTGTCGTTGCATTCAAAATGTAGCTTTATGCATCGAAGAATGTTTCAAAGATTGTTTATGTTGCCAGTGAAGTACACAGAAATATTCATTGCTTATGTTAGGGGATTATATGTATGCTAATCAAGGGCTGACTCTAAGAACCAAGTAAATATTTATATGATTTTATAAAGTGGTATTATACCTTTTTATGTAGAGATAAAAAATTGCTCTGGCATATGAATCTACCAGAGTTTTTTGTTGTTGTTTTTATGTTTTTCTAGCTGTGGAGGATTCTGGTGGCCATAAAATACCTCAGCAATTTCACACTGCTTAACACAAGAGCGATTTCTTCCTGATCTTTTGGATGATGACTTTGGCTTTATCCTCTATATAGCACTCAGTGGCCCGCTTCCAGCCTGTGTAATAGCACTGGGGTTTATCTGTTGCTCCATCTTCCCAAATACTGCTGACTGCTTTTCTAGGATATCATCGTCAGGCTCACTTGAGTGAGCTCTGCAGTCTTCAGAGGGGATAAAGAAAGGAATACGGGACAATCTTGGAGAGAGGAGAAGTAGTGTGCTTATTTTTAATGCAAGAATCCTGTGAATCTGTGAATTATTCATACCACAGATAACTGCTGCTAATGATTAGCACCTTTTTACAAGAGGGCTTGAGTTCACTAGTTTCTGCTGCAGCCTTGATTGTGTTTCTATTACATGTTGAGGCAAATTGGCAAACCAGTCTTTGCTCTTCACATAAACTTACCTCATCCTGAAGATTTCAAACAAACACAAATTCCATCTGGCGGGTACTTCAGGAGGGCTTATCTCACTTTAACAATTCACCTTCTTCCTGTCATCAGTTCTGTGTGAAGCGATCATTAAGCTCTGTTAAAATTGAAGTTGCTCTGTTGTCCTTTTGTCAGCCTCTGTGGATGTAACCATGAGCGGGTAGACAAGGTGAACAATTCAGAGGTAGGTTGTTGCTTGTTTGCCTTGATTGAATGATTTAAAGACTGCTTTGGAAGGGCAATCGTTGTGTGAAAGTATAAGGATGACGCCTGAAGGCAAAATAATGTTATTTTTACATATATAAACCAAAACGTCTACATTAGAAACACCTTGTCTAAATTCTGAAAATTATTCTAAGGAGAAAGGACTATTTCCCTCATATGTGGCTTAAAATTGCCCCGGTCTGCAAGATCAGTATTGTTTAATACTGTTTTATTATGTTCATGCTTAACGGTACAAAAAAAAAAAAAAAAAAAAAAGTAAATTCTTAAAAAACAAATGCAGATCATCCTGCTTACAAATGGCATGGTAGAAGAGTATTTCAACCAGAACACAGCTCAACATGATCCTGATCTCTTGTACTTTTTTTTTAATACTGGTTTCATTCTCTTGACCTCTGTGGAGTTATTCCAGAGTTAATCCAAAGCAAATGAATTTACAACTGGGCCCACTGTTTTTATACTGATTTTAAATGAATGGGCAGTTGTTCTCAATGTAGCAAGGTCTATTCCAAATATTTAACCTCTCCTTCATCGCTTTTGATCCCAATGGCTTTATTCGTATTAAATTGGAGCTTACTGGGTTGTTTGAAAACGTTGTCAAAAGCATCCCCATTGACTTGGCTTAAGAATACTGAGCCAAATCTCAGTCTCTTGACATAAAACAAGGTTTGGCTCCTTGTGTTTTTGTTACATTATCTGTTCCTATTCTTCCATCAAAATAATACAGTCTGATTATTTTCAGTGACATACAAATGTTATAACCAATAGGAATGTCCACTAAGGAATACCTATGTGTTTTCATATATTAAAGTAATAAGTTTAAACATTATGTTCACTGGCCTTATCTTTAACATACAATATTTAAAGCTCCATGAGGAGAAAAACAGGGTCTGATAGATTAAACAGTTGGCAAAAGACAGTGTTTAAAAATAGCAAAGCAATTTTATTCTCAGTAAGTCAGTAACTAGCAATGCAGTACAAAGCCCAGTGTCTACAGGTCTGAATCCTGTCAGTAGTGATGGTAGCTAAATCTGAGACAGTTCTTAAGGCTTCTTGATTTTTATCCTCTGATGGTTTTGCATAAATACTCTAGCTTTCACTTTTCAGAAATTCTACATAATCCCAAATGAACCCGAGATCTGTGAGAGCTCATCATTGGTAGCTTTTCTAGTTTGCTTGACCAGAACTATCTTTCTGTGCTTATTGACCAAAAGTCAATACATCTTTCTTTGCCTTTTTTTTTTTTTTTTTTTTTAATTTAAATACTCTGGCATCTGCATCTAAAAATGCATCTCCACATACACAGTGTTTAAAGCAGAGTAAAAATGTTTTTAAAATAGTGTCCCATTAGAGGCAGTGGCACATGTGTGAATATTCATGGATAGCGAGTTTGTTTACTAGGAAACTTTCTCCACTTCTAGCTACCAGTGAATTTGCGTATCGTAGACATGGCTGACAACTGGGAGGCAAAGAGATGCAACTAGGTGATTTGAGGTTATACACAGAGAAAGAGCTGTTAATGCTAATGCACCACACTGCAGTATTCAGGAAGAATCAGCAAGAGAGAATCAGCAAGAGCTACGTATTTAAACAAGAGCTGTTGTGCTTGAAACCTTATCTGTTCAATCTAACAAAAGATGGTTTTCCATGTAAATCATACCTTTTACCCTTTCCTTTTCATGCCTTCATTAACACAACTTCAACTTACATATGAATAGGATCATAAAAATAGATAAGCTTAGTCCACAGCTTAAAAATCAATTCTGTACTTAGTGTTCCTTGGCCCTTGTCAAAACTTATGCCACCACCATAAGTTTTACTCACCTGTTGGGACCTATGTAATCTTTATGCAGTTGACAACAGAGTGCTTAGTTCCACACTCAGAACAGCATCTGTTTTCCTTTCCCAGATATTTACTGAGTACTTTGGGGATTTTGGAAATGCCAGCAAAAGTTTCCTTAATAAATTATTAGGTATTATATGGCCATGTCCAAACAGAATCTTCATGTGGTCTCAGATACTGCTGCATAACAATGTTAAGTGAAATCTTTCTTACACCACTGTGAAAAATGCCTTCTTTTATTTTTTAATTTATACAGACCTTTACCAAGTGATTTATCTTTCATAGGAACAAACAAGATAGGACCATAACTGATTTGCTGGGTTACCCTGGTTCTACAGATGATTAAAGCTGAAATTTTAGATCTGGTTAATCCATTTTCACTGCTGAACAGATTATGCCTCATTAAAGACCATTAAGTGTATTGCAATTACTCACTGTCATTTGTGTAATGCCTGTAACATGGCATGTCAAACTACTTGACAGAGAGCTGGGAACTGCAGGTGAGAGCTGGGAAGGGAAGAGATCCAGGAGCTTCCCATGTTTCCATAGCAACTCAGAAGTAGTTATGCAGAGAATTCCAGCTAGATTTGTGTGCTGGTTTTGGCTGGGATAGAGTAAACTTTCTTCACAATAGCTGGTACGGGGCTGTGTTTTGGATTTGTGCTGAAAACAGTGTTGATAATACAGGGATGCCTTTGTTATTGCTGGGCAGAACTTACACAGAGTCAAGGCCTTTTCTGCTTCTCACCCCACCAGCGAGTAGGCTGGAGGTGCACTGGAAGTTGAGAATGGGCACATATGGGAAAGCTGACACCAAGTAACCAAAGGGATATTCCATATCATATAATGTCATGCTTAGCATATAAAGATGGGGAAAGAAAAACAGAAGGGGGCACATTCATAGTCATGACATTTGTGTTCCCAAGTAAAGGTGATGTGTGATGGAACCCAGCTTTCCTGGAGATGGCTGAACACCTGCCTACCAATGGGAAGGGGTGAATGAATTCCTTGTTTTGCTATGCTTGTGTGAATGGCTTTTGCTTTACCTGTTAACCTGCCTTTACCTCAACCCACCAGATTTCTCATTTTTACCCTTCTGATTCTCTACCTCATCCCGCTGGGAGGGAGTGACCAAGTGGCTGTGTGGGGCTTAGCTATTGGCTGGGGTTAAATCACGACAGTTTGGTTGTATTTTGCTTGTCTATGACTCAGTCCAAGGATATGGTCAAATAATCTGCTTTTCCATAAAGGGCTATGAAAAATTTAAACGGGATTCATCTTGTAGAAGTACAAGTAAAACATAATTTCTGATATGAATAGATTTTCCATTTGTTTTCTTTCCTTTGCTATCATGCAACTTCCAACTTTGCTGTCATCGATAACCTGTTGAGATCTGGAATTTTATGTTGAACTGGAACGGAAACCAAATTCTTTGTCCCTGTATTTAGCATTCCCAAATGTATAAAATTTCAGACAGTTCAGGTTTTCTGTCATTTCTCCCTCTAGCAGCTGAATTGTGTGTCCTTTGGGAATCCTTCTCCCCAGGAAGATGCTTACGGTGCAACTACCGCTGCTGCTGTCTGGGGCTCTGCTGCCATCTAGCCACCTTCCACCTCAACTCGAGCTCATCTCTCTTCCCCGTGAACCGCACTGTTTCCTCGGCGGCCGAGGTAGAGCATGTGAGTGTGAGAAAACACGAGCGGTCCTTTGTCACTGCCCGAGAGGAGGGATGGCAGTGGTGATCCAGCTGTGTAGGCTTCAGATCACAGGGAGGAAGAGAGCGTGTTGTGCTTTGCTGCTGTTCAATTTCTGCATAAGGCAATGTGTCTTTTAAATGCTGATACCCTTTAACTGATAAAGCTTGGTCTAGCAATTTTGATTCTTTTCACCTAAACACTGACAGATAGTTTATCAGCACTTAGAGCAGTCATTCAACCTGTTGACTAAGAAGACTTCCAAACAGTGCTGCAAATACTTTTAAATCACAAACATACAAACTCCAAACAACAGCATAAAAAGGCTTTGGAGGAGAGTGTAAAGCTCCTTTATAAAGCTGCTGCTGCCTTCCTACAGAGCAGATCTTAAAGTAACAGGTTCCCAAAGTATTCTGCCAGAAGGACAGCAATGAAGCGTAGCATGATCAGAAAAAAACATGCTCAATAAAACCAAACCAGAAAACAACCGAGGAATGAATAATATATATATGTAAGTATATAATAGAAAGCATTCATGCATCTATGTATGATTTTGAAATTAAGTATTTGTTAAAAAAGTTTATTTAAGCGTATTTGCACTTCTCCAGGAGTCTGTTCATTTTACATCTTTAGCAAAGCAGCCAGAGGGAAAATAAGTAGAAGATGATGTTCTGTGCAGAGAAGTGCCCCAGTTTAGCTGTAGTAATCTATGTAAAGCATCTAGGATTAAAGAAAGCATCAAATCCACTAGTAACTCCTCTTCTATGTCTTTCTCTGTCCACTCCCCTATAAATTCACTAAGCCCTGTGTTTGGACCCCATGAGATTACTCATTAGCTTTTGGTAGAGCTACTGCTGAGAAGAGCCCAGTGAAGCAAAAGCTTCACTGCTGTTACCTGGCTGATGCTGGACTCTGCCACTGAAAAAAAAGAAAGATAGGAAGGGAAGACTTGCCCTGATCCTAGGAGCACTAGGAGTTTTCAGGTCCTCTGCCGATCCCCAGCCTTGCATTTAGGGATTCTCACTTAAGAAAGCCACCTGAGAATTGATATGGAGCTTGACAAGCAATACTATCACGTACATCTTTTTGTATTTTCTCCCTAATATTGCATTCTTATATTTTCCCTTCCGTTTCTCAGCACAGTCTCACCAAATACTTCAAACCACCATAGTCTGGCAAATTGAAACAAAAATTAAGGCATGGTGATTTTCTGTATGTTATTCTCCCCCATAAACTGCCATTCACCTGTTGTCATGAGTTTAAAATTCCTCTATAGCCGAGATGTATTCGGGGAAAGAAAATACCTGGACTTCCACTAGGTGGGGAAGTTGTAAAGCTTAAATGAGATGAGAGAGTTCCCAGAGCAGGGACAGGCCCTGGGACACTGCAGAGATGGGGCTGGGGGGGGGATGTTGCTGCCCTGGGAGTTAGCAGGTTGCCCATCTTCCTCCCGGCCCCTGCGGGGAGAGCGGCGGGTCTTGCTGAGCGCATCGCAGCAGCGCGGTGACGGATTTATGGGGCACCACCGAAATACAGATTTTTCTTATCTTCTACGTGGGCAAAACTGAGAATTGGAAGATAAATGGGAAAACTAATTTTGTGCATTATTTCTTTAAATACCAAGTTTATTAGGGGTAGAGCAATTTATCCCACCAGGATATGTCAACCGTTGTCCTGATCTTATAATGTTTTCAGACAGTTTTACCATCTGTTTTGATTTGGGGCTTTGGAGGCTTTGTTGTTTTTTGTTTGTTTGTTTCGTTTTGTTTTTAAAAATAATCTGTATGATGTCAGCACTTCAACGGGAATAATTATTTAATTAGTCTTTAGATGAGGTCAAAATAACAAGAAAAAAAGCACCCCACTTTTATCTGGTGCATTAAAGAGGAATTTGCATGACATTTGGTTTCCACTGAGATTTTTGACTCATACAAATGAAGGCAAGATTTAGAAAGTTTAGGCTTGAACTGTCATTCCAAATTGTGAACACAGGCCCTGAAAAAAGGAACTTTATGAAAGTTTCATGAAGGTCTTGCACTTTGTTTCACATTTAGGATGAAAACACAAAACACCATCA
The DNA here is from genome assembly GCA_033439905.1 of Ceryle rudis. Classification (NCBI taxonomy): domain Eukaryota; kingdom Metazoa; phylum Chordata; class Aves; order Coraciiformes; family Cerylidae; genus Ceryle; species Ceryle rudis. Next base: position 2,706 of record JAAGNO010008411.1, on the reverse strand, counting down.
TTTTACATAAGTTCTTCATTTTGTTAAAATATAGTTCATTCTTCCACACATTACCAAGAGATATGATAGCACAAACCCTTTTTCCACTCAATTTTCTGCCACTGAAAAAGCACTGTATTACGTGATTCTGCATCTCCACTGTGTATAGTATCCATTCTAGTTACTGTTTAAATGATATATATATATATATAAAAATATTTGTAGCACTGAATATCACATACTACAGCTGAGTCTACTGCTGGTCACTGACGATGTTTTGAAAGCAGCTTTCAAATAAACTGAAGCCCCCTCTCACAGTCTCCACTGTCTAGAACAAACAATTGAAAAATACAGGTTAGAGCTCATGTCGGCATCTGTTTTTCTTTTCATTGCATGTAAAATCTGCTCATGCAGATCTCTGCAGGTAGTGATCCATGGGCTCAGCGTGATGCAGGATCTGATTTTTCCCTTTGTGGTTCTGCATGATTCTTGCTTCACTGCACAGATTTTCCTTCAGCTGACTTGCACCGTGGCTGCTGTGTGCCTGCATGCAGTGGGAATCAGGATGCCGTGTACCACTTTTTCAGCCTTAAACACAACAAGAATTTTTATTGACTGAATTAATGTTTGCAGCAGTAAGTTTATACATTCTTCAATATATGCCTTGAAATGATCGGTTATCTTGCATCCATTACAAGTATTTGCAAATATGAACATTTTCAAGTTATTCAGGACAGTATTTCATTAATGAAGGGGGGATTTAGTAGCTTCTCAGACTTTTGAGTGCATGTTGCAATTAGATGATGGCTGATCTTCTTGAAGGTGTATTATCTCTTTCCCTCATGATTATCTGGAGCTCTTAGCTGTAGCAGCTCACTCTCAGAGAAAAATCCTAAAAGGTGGATACTGAGACACTGCGTTAAGAAACAGTCCTTTTGTCTTGCTTAAAATCAGTATTTTGCTCTTAAAATTTTTAGATTCACGAATCATAGACTCTAGTGTTTCTCTCTTGAAATATATTGGAAAAACTGCACAGAAAATTTGGCTCACAGTCCTCCTGTCAGCAGCAACAAAATCAGGCAGAGCAGAAAAAAATATCCTAAAGAAGAAAAGTTGTATCTCATTCTCGTCTTCCAAATTCTCTGTTCTTTCTCTCTTGCCTTGGCTGTAGAAGCCAGGATGTGCGAGGATGGAGGGAGGAGTAATTGCAAGTTTAGTTACAGCTTCATACTTCTCTTGCAGAAGTTTTAGGCATAGAATGGAGATACCTGGAGAGGCAGATTTTAGCTGAAGTAGTGCTTCTAAAGTAATGATATTGCATAACCTCCCTGTTTCTAGACAGGATTATGTTGAAGGTGAAGCAGATCCAGCTCTGCTAAAAGTGTGTTTGTGTGGGGTCTGTCTGAATGGGGAACATAACTACCACTGTCAGTGGGCATGGCCACTGCTTAGTCACCCTACTTAGCTTCTTATGTCTTGGTGCAACTAAATATAAAGAAGAAGCCCTTGATCCTGACAGCCTCTCCATCCATCTTCTGTGTGCAACAGACTGCCTACAAGCTTAGCTCCCTGTCTCTCTGCTCCAAGACTATCCTGAGTTGGCTGCAATCTGGCTCTTAAAGAGCCATTCTTACAATATCTTTGTACAATTTACCTAGCTAAACTCCCTCCATTTAAATCCTCTTGGCTTCTCAGAGCTCTTAAATTTACTGACTGTGTGCTCTTTGTTGCAGTTGTCTCCTGTGGCTTTCCTGCTCTTTCCTTCTCTCTACTCTTCAATCTGTGTAGACCCATTCTGTTCTGTTCAGCTGCTGGCTTTGAATTCAGGGTTTTTTCCCCTCTCTAATTTCAGACCCGTCTCTCTGCACCCTATCCTAGATGTCAGCTTTTGTCTCAGAGTTCTTCTTATACTTGCCTGCTGTTAATTTCTATTTAAAACCTATTCTGGTCAAAAATTAATTTTAAACTTTTTTTTTGGTCACAAATGACAAAAATTATACAACCTGTAAGTCAGGTACTCCACAGTCTCTTTTGAGAATTCTCCTACACAAGTGAGTGAGACCAGACATTTGTGATGACATGTCCTTCTAAAGACTTTTCTTTCTCCCTTCCAAACACTCATGTCCAGTTCTGACAACTCCCCGACAGTCAAAATCATCCCCTTCAACCAACCTATGAAAGAAGTTAACTGCATCTTTCACCCTTGGGTCTCTGCATGTGGTACATTTAGGCAGTTAGAAGCCTCATCAAGCATCTAGGACTGATTTGAAAAGACCTTAGGAAGGAAGGAAGAAACAGTTGAACTGGGGTGGCACTGGATTGCCCTGACATTCTGATGTATTGCCCATTTAACTTTCCACTCACCTGTGGCTATTTTGTCTACATCAGAGGATTTTTTAAATTGCTGTCTCAAATATATTTGGGAATACCATAGCAACTTTTCCTCAAAGCAGCAAATCTGTTTCTTCAATAATTATTACCCTAAATAACTCATAAATATTAGCAATGATCATCCTGCTGATTAAATTTCAGTTGAATTCTGTTAACTTGCCACAATGGGAACTGGATTCCAGGCTGGCAAAGGTAGTCTCTAAATTAAGATCTATTTAATCAGTCTTCCCTGACTTGGACATGACCAAATATTTGGACAAGGGGCCATTTGGGAATTTTTGTTACCGTGGATCTAGATCTCATGGATGAGCCAAAAAGTTAAAATATTTTTTTATA
>JAAGNO010008410.1:154994-173790 GCA_033439905.1 Ceryle rudis | reverse complement strand
GTGGCCAGTCACCAGTGGTGTCCCCCGGGGCTCAGGTTTGGGGCTGGTCTTGTTCAGTATCTTTATCAGTGATCTAGATGAGGGGATTGAGTGCTCCCTCAGCAGGTTTGCAGAGGACACCAAACTGGGTGTGAGTGTCAATCTGCTGGAGAGTAAGGAGGCTCTGCAGAGGGATCTGGACAGGTTGGATCAATGGACCAAGGTCAATTGTATGAGTTTTAACAAAGCCAAGTGCTGGATCCTGCATTTGGGTCACAACGACCCCAGGCAACGCTACACACTTGAGGAGAAGTGGCTGGAAATTGTCCAGCAGAAAAGGACCTGGGGGTGCTAGCTGACACCCGGCTGAATGTGAGCCAGCAGTGTGCCCAGGTGGCGAAGGCCAACGACATCCTGGCCTGTATCAGAAATAGTGTGGCCAGACAGAGCAGGGCAGTGATCGTGCCCCTGTACTTGGCACTGGTGAGGCTGCACCTTGAATACTGGGTCAGTTCCGGGCCCCTCACCATAAGAAAGACATTGAGGTGCTGGATTGAGTTCAGAGAAGGGCAACCAGGCTGGTGAGGGGTCTGGAGAACAATTCCTATGAGGAGAGGCTGAGGGAATTGGTATTGTTTAGTTTAGAGAAAAGGAGGCTGAGGGAAGACCTTATCTCTCTCTACAACTCCCTGAGAGCAGGCTGTAGTGAGGTGGCTGCGGCCTCTTCTCTCAAGTAAATAACGACAGGACTAGAGGAAATGGCCTCAAGTTGCACCAGGGGAGGTTTAGCCGAGACATTAGGGAGAATTTCTTTACTGAAAAACTAGTCAGGCGCCGGAATGGGCTGCCCAGGGAATTGGTGGAATCACTGTCCCTGGAGGTATTAAAAAAATGTGTAGATGAGGCACTTCTGGACATGCTTTAGTGGGATGGTGAAGTGTTGTGTGTGTGTGGGTTGTTTGTTTGTTTGTTTGGTGGTTTTGTTTGTTTGGTTTGTGGTTGTTGTTCTATTTTTTTAGTTGACGGTTGGACATGGTGATCTTAGAGGCCTATTCCAACCGTGACAATTCTGTGATTCATCAGTTGATCTCACCACCTCGTAGATTTTTCTCTAGCATGGATGGGCTTGAAGTGAAAAACTTGGTGTGTCGAGATGCACTAGATTAGTGTAGTAGCTGTATTTTGCATTTCTCTGCCACCTTCCATTTCAGGATGCAGAAGTGCTAAAAGAACACTTTTAACAGAAGAGCAACCCTTCATGCAGCCGTTTTACCTGCCTGTGGTAAAATTGGTTAGAAAAAGAAAAGCACTAAACGCCCAAATCAGGGAAGAAAGCGAAAGAGAAACTTTAAAAACATATTTCATGTCAAGTGCATTGATTTGTGAATGTTAATTCTGTGTGTGTACTCTGTTAACGGCTTGTTCTCTGAAAGGGGTCTTTCATCTGAATATAAGCTTTTCAGCAGATCTTTAACATGGGAGAGCTGAAATTACTGGAATTATTAAAAGATCCTAACACAGTTAATCATTCTATCATTTGGGCTTCAGGGAATCTCTAATGAGTACCCAGCTCTCTCTTCCAGAGCTGGAATGAATTATTTAGATGTCCCTGTAAATCATGTCCATCCACATTGATACTGAAATAAGTATCTTGAATTGGATGTCACCTCCAGATAGAGGAAAGTGGCCTTTTCCACTCAAAGAATTGTTTTCTTTAGTGGCTGAGGTCTGTGTTGTTTGCTTTGCTCGGTGCTTTTGGGCAAGAGTGTTTTCCTAAAGGAGTTACCAGCAGTGCAGTGGTTGGCTCGGATGGTACCCAAACCTGTACTTACCCTGTTCTGTATTTACGCAGTCCCTTAGCATGCGCAATCTTAATTTGTAGCTGCAACCTCTTGAGTACCAGAGTGTCAACAAAATAAGTTGGTAATACTAATGAACAAAATACAATATATTACAAATAAAATATAAATATAGAAAATATATGTTCTTTATTATTATACATAACATATATATAGGTTCTAAGCTACTCCTGGGCTGCTTCAGTCTGGCGGTGCCAATCCATGTAGAACTGCAGGAGCATGGCAGTGAAACACCCTCTGTACGCACAGGTTCAGTGGGTGCCTCTCCTTGAAATCAGACCTGTTCACTACTGAGCCACTGAAAATAAAGTTACAGATTCTGAAAAAGTAGCTAGGAAGAAATACACAAAGTAAATCAAGGATAAAATTAAATCATAGCAATGGGCCAGGTCCTAGTTTGATGCAATTTCAAGTCCCTTCCAAGTCAAGACAGGTAGGCTGAGGAAAGAAGATCTGACTAACTGCTTATATTTTATTTCCACAAATTCACCTATTGTAGCTCTACTCAACTCGCAGGCCTGCCTGGAGAGCAGGATTTCTGCCCCATGTAAAGAGATGGACCAAGTTCAGAGAAGGGAAATGAAGCTGGTAAAGGGTCTGGAGAAAATGTCTTATGAGGAGAAGCTGAGGGACCTCAGGTTGTTTAGTCTAGAGAAGAGGAGGCTGAGAGGAGACCTTACTGTTCTCTCCAACTACCTGAAAGGAAGTTGTAGTGAGGTGGGTGTTGGTCTCTTCTCCCAGGAGACTTTCAAGACCCGCCTGGATCTGTTTCTGCATGTCATGTCCTAGGTGTTCCTGCACTGGCAGGGGGGTTGGACTTGATCATCTCCAGAGGTCCCTTCCAACTCCTACCATTCTATGATTGTATGACTAGTGATAGGACGAGAGGAAATGTGTTTAAGTTGCACCAGGGGAGGTTTAGGTTGGATATTAGGAAAAATTTTTTACTGAGAGAGTGGTGAGGCCTTGGAACAGGCTGCCAAGGGAGGTGGTGGAGTCACCATCCCTGGAGGTGTTCAAAAAACATGTAGATGTGGTACTTCAGGACATGGTTAAATGGTCCTGATAAAAAGATACACCATGTGTCACCCCCCAGCCTCCAATCATTTGGTCTGCCTAATTGGATCAGCCTCCCATTTCTAAGGTGTCTGTCATTAGGTCTAATTGACAATAGAGTTCTGATGAAGTTATAATATTTAGAAAGGCTCAAGCTTAGTAACTATGAAAATATTCGTGCTGCTTTTAAAATGTTGCAGTAGCTTCTGTAAACCTTAGTAATGATAACCCAGGGAGTTGCACGGATGTAGCCATAGTATAGTAAGTGCTGGGTGGGAAGACAGATTTGCTTCAATGATGTGTCCAGTACTTACCTAAAATACAGTATAGAAAAAACTTGTAGGTGGCTTTGTTTTTCTCTGGTGCTATACCATAGTTTTTCATTCATATGTGTCCTGTGTCTCTTCCGTATTCTTAGTCCATTTGATGGGCTTCTAGTACTCTTCATGACTCATCTATACACCCGTATGTTCTTGTTCGTGCTGTGAAATGAACTCCTAGGTGTTGTCTCCTGTGTCTTTGTCCTCATGGCATCTTCTCCTGCATGCTGTCTCACACTGACACTCAGGCTTTTCATAAGCTGGTCCAGCTCATGTTCTTATCTGTTCTTGGTTGCTTAGACCTTCATGGGGTACAAGGCTGACAGAGGTCAAGTGCCTCAGGTCATGCAGTCAGCCTCTACTTCCACTGTCGAGAAGACACTGGCTGTAAGGATGGGTCCTGGTGGAGGTACCCCATGCATTTGTGTTGCCATGTAGAGAGGAAGTGCTGGTAGGTACCCGTAGGCTCAAGATCAGTTTGTCTCTGGTCAAAGATTTCCCTTCTCATCAAGTGGCTGCAAAAAGCATGCGTTGGATTCAGCACAACAAATCATCACTGTTTAGCTGTTTAACTTGAGGCATTGTTCAAGTTAGTCAATTGTTTTTCTTTTCTGATTTTGGAAGTTCTCAACATGTAAAGAAATATGTTGATAATTGTGTTTCTTCTGGTTCCGTACCCCCAGTGAAGATTTAAGAGTTTGTCTGATTTTAGCATTTCTGCTGACATTGCCAGCAATTTGCCTCTCTCTTACGACACCCCACTGAGGCAGCAGTGGCTCTGTTAGACTTTTTAATCTTGTTCTCAGTTCAGTATTTCTTTTATTTATTTTTAAAAAAGTACATTAAAGAAACATTTCACATAAAAAAAAAAAAATACCTTCAGGGAAGAAAATACAATGTTGCAAAAGGCTTAATGTTTTCAGGAGGAAGGTTGATGAACCACTGGGGCACACTATGAAGGCAAGTGGCTTCTGTCTCCTCTGGGTTGATTTGCTGGGAATAATTGTTTTTCCATCTGGAAGTTCACAGGCTTCATGCAGCAGTCACCAGGAAAGAGCCTTTTTGTTCATGTTTGCAGTGGAAGATATTTCATGGTCATTTCTGACCTTAAGATCTATAACCCTGGGAATCTTACCATCAAGGCCATGTGGGTTTAGGGATTATTCATGCTAAGAGGTGCATGGTACCTACAGCACCTCTCTAGGATCTGTGGGAGGAGGAGAGAAAGCTGAGGTCTAGGTATTAATGTTTAACTTAATGTTGCGAAATAACTCAGATCTGTTTTCCTTTGTGCACTCTGCTTAGAGAAAGAAGAAAAATCCTGTTAGGACTCCTTTAAGGTGACACATTTGTTTTAAACTAAGTAATCCTGTTTGCTATCATGTGGCATAGTTTACTATCCAGCGTGTTCTTGGAGGCTTAAAAATAATGAGTACCTACTATTTGTGATGTGAATTGTAGTATCTTGCAATGTAGATTGTTGGTCTCCCCTGAACAGTTACAGAAAATAACAAGTTTGAGCGTTCAGCTGGAATTGAAATGGGAAAAAACGAAAAAACAAGATGACCAGTGAATTTAAATGCTGATGGAGAGGATTGTGGAAAAAAATCTGCAGTGAGGAAGGATTTTTGACAGCTCTCCAAGCATGGTTCATGGATACATTTTGGACAGTGCTCATCTGGGGCAACAGTGTAGCAGAAAGGTCAGTTTTCTTTCACAGCCTTAAAGTAAGATTCCAAAATAATAATCAAAAGCTTTCAGGTAAATACATCATTTTGGAGACCCTCAGTTTGCTGTGTTGTCAGCTCACATATGTCCTCATGCTTCCTTCATAAGCCTTATTTTCTACTAGTTTTGATGCCTTGCCTCCTTTTGCCCTGCCTTGTCTCTTTGCTTGGCTGTTCTCTTCCAAGCACACCTCTGTACTGTCTGAACTCCCTGGTGCTGGAGGATACCTCACTTGCCTGCCTGTGCAACCAAGAAGTGTGCTTGACTCACAAGGTGACGGTAAGATATTTGGGTAGGGTTGGAATAGGGTATTTGGGCTCTTTTTTCCCCTACTTTTTGCACAGGGCTTAGGAAAATGTGATCCTTCCCTAGGCCAAAAGTTTACTACTCAGGATCTCAACATAACCGCATCCACAACTGCTCTTTGTGTAGATGTGAGCTGAGGGAAAAGCGTGCATAAAAATATCTGTATTTTTTTGTCAGGTAGCTCACATCCCAAAATTCACAGCAAGCAAAACCCAGAGGGTCTGAAGACCTCGTGGAGAGGTAGTGGATGGAGCTGAACCCAACTCTTTGGAGTCCAATAGTAATCTTTTAACCAAAAGTCTATTCTTCCCATCACAGCCACAACACAGTGGGTGTGAGAGCCTTCCTCATCGCCGCTCCTGCCATCTGTAGCAGCCTGTCTGCTTCCTTCACCCTCCATCTGCTTTCACATGGGAGCTAAAATATCTCTTTATGTGTTTTTTTTTTTTTTCTTCCTTTTGGTCTCTTTTTCTCTCTACCTTGGTGATTGACCTCAATTACTTTTGTTGCCCTTCACACACAGTACTCCTGACTACGTGCAGAATATCGGTTGGAGTTATTTAATCCTTTCAAGCATCCAAAGATACAATTAATATTGAATAAAGTTATCTTGTTTTGGTTTTCTTGACAATAGCAACCATTTATAATAGGATTCTGAATTTATTGCTAGCAATGGTATTCACTTAACTGGTGAGTCACAGTTTATGTTCATGATTACTTAATAGGACCTAATTTTCTAGTCATTTTAGATAGCATGAAAACAAGGTGGAAATAAATGGGTACTGTTAGTAAACAGGTAATGAGTGAAAGGAGGGGTAAAAAGTTCCTTGGGGCAGTGATCTGTCATTTTTATTGGAATTCAAACCACCTTACATTTCAGTGCTTTTCTGTAAATAATAATTAACAACAATAACAGTAATTTGCAAACATATGTGTGTGATTGGGCTGTTCTTGAATGACAAATAGCTTAGCAATCAGAATGTTTTTCTTTTCTAGAAATCATACTGTTCCTTAAAACCTTCCTATCAAATTCTAATACCGATACATTTTTTTGTTATCTGACTTGGCGGTTCCTGTAATTTTTCTCTGAATGTTGTGTCAATCATTTTTAAAAAGAAAACTATAAATAACAGATTGTTAATAAACTTTTCAAGGCCCTTCACCGATGTTTTCATGTTTAAAGCTGTGTATTGAGTTTCATGCCAGAATTACCCACCAAACAGATTGCATGAGGTTAAATTAAAATAATACTCTTTAGCAGAGTTTTTTGGCTGAGTTAAAAAGCTTTTTTTTTTTTTTTTTTTAAACACTGGATTGCTAAGAAGCAGCTACTGGGAAACTCTCTTTTGCATCTGATCTGTGGGTAGAGCAGCTGAGCATAGGGCTGGAGATCCTCTGTAACAATAGATCACTGATTTTGCTTGCTTTCTTCCTGGGCAATATCACGTCACATTTAAAACATCAGCAGTTTTGGACAAATGGACTACCTAACCAAGAAGATAGTTTTTAAAATATTTTTTTCAAGAGTCAGAGGGGGAAGAGGCACATGAGAGAAAACATGCTGGCTTAGATGGATTGAAGGTTCATTTTGATTTTTGTTTTGATTTTCTTATATTCACAATTGGAGATAAACTGAACAGTTTCAGTCTACTTACAGTTTCCAGGAGGAATGAAATGGAGGTGCTTCTAATGATGCAAATGCATTTACCATCAGCAGCAATAAGGTGCAGCATTGTGGCATCTCTCCTTTAGATCTTTTGTCTTTGCACACTTGCTGCTCACTGTGGATTCTTCTCATTGTCCCGCTCTTAACGCTCTCCCAATTTAGGCTGAGTATTTGACAGTATGTTCTTTCAAGCATGAGCACTCAAAATTTTGGGTATTGCATCCAGTGCTCAGTCGCCAGAGTACAGAGGACTAGAAAATTCATCTGTGGCTGATGGGAGTGGAGCAAGGTCAGGACCCATGGAAAGTCTGAGGTCTGAGAGCCTTTGTCTTTGTTTTGGAGAGGGTTGGTGGCGCAGTTTGGAGAGTAAAGAGAGCAATAACCATCCTTGTTCATCAGCAATGGGGTGTGAAGGTTTGCAGGTCTTCGTGGGAGCTACAAAGGAAGGGTTCCTCAGACATGGCAAGTGTCTATCTCCCTTAAGACAGTACCACCCAGTGCTGCAGAGTCATTCAGTGATACTGTGTTTTAGCTGAGCAGCATGTTTAAAACCTGTCTGCCGACCTGATGGCATGTGCTCTTGAGAAATGTGGTCACAAAGATTACCGGTTGCAGAAATGGATGGGCTTTTGAGGGTAGTACAAAATAAAATAGCATAGCTGCTCATGCTTAAATGTGAAGATTTGCAAAGGGTGAAAAGCTGGTGTGTATTTAAGGGTTGGACACTTGCAAGTGAAAAACGAAGCGTCTAAAATATTTTGGGTTTTTATTACTATGCCTTTTATTGGCCTTAAATCTGATCAGGCACTGCTGAGCTAGGAATACTGCAAACAGCAGAGTAGAAGACTGTTTGTACCCTGAAGAACTTACAATCTAAATAAATAAGACAAAAATGCTAACACTGTTTTGTTAAAAAAAAGAAAGCGTGTCACTTGTAAACCCAGAGCTGAGCCTGAATCTTCTCTCCAGCCTTATGCAGTGGACCATCCTGCTTCTTTTAATACTGTGTCAGCACCAATGTCTTCAAAACGTATTTATTTATATGTGATTCACCCAAGGTCATCACATGTAATTAGTTTTTACTAGTTAAGGTTTGAAGATAGAAAGCGCTATCTGTATGCTGCTGGTAACAGCTCAGGCGCTTTATTGCTGTGTTGTTTCACAGGCGCTCAGAGGAATTGAGGTCTTCCCAGAGCTATAAAGAGCTGCAGCAGACTAGGCGGTTGTTGGGCTGATATGGGATCACTCCCAGCAGGATCCTATGCTCCCATCCCAGTTTAAATAATTCAAGGGACCAGGCTTCAGCTTTCCAACCGAACACATTAGCTGTGACCTGGCCATCTCCCCTGTGATGGGCAAGGGCTGAAATGAGGGAAACTATTGAATGAAAAACTGTGGGAAAACCCACAAAATTACATAGAAAAACACAACCAGCATAGAAGTGACCTGGGTGGGGGGAGGAGAGCACTTAAAGGATTTGCAGCTGTATGGAAAACTCCTCTGGGGAAGGCACAGGTTGCTAATCAAATTCAGCCATAGCTGAGAGAGGCTGCCGGAGCATCCCTGAATAATCCTTCACTGCTACACTGAGTTGACTTGAAGATTTCCTCCCACTGCTCACTCTTGTCTTCTCCTGCCCCTCAGCATAAGTAAATCTGTACAATAAGCCCAGCCATGAAGCCTGCGGTGTTTTGGAAATTCCAGGCACAGCAGAGTGCTTGGTGTGCGCTGTCAATGGCAGAAGACACTCTGAATATACTAAGCTTGTTTCATGCTCCTTACCCTGTTTTCTTGCAGAGTACCTGAACAAATTCAAAGGCTTTGTCTTTTACTTCAGGACATTTTGTAGCTGGGGCCTGAGATATCTTAAAGAGTGTCTAAAGCTCTGGGTTCATTGTCAGCCTCACATTAATGGGATTTTTTTTGCCGTAGGAGTGTAATTAATCTGTTGAAGAGTCATAACATTTTTTGAGGGGAAAATCCGACACAGTTGAGCTTCTCCATGGACTTACGATCATCATAAAAACACCACCTCTTTCTCTGCATAATTACATACCAATCTGAATATTGCAAAGCAAACAAGATCTCCGTCCCAACATAAAATGCTCCCAAGTGTAAAAAAAACCCAAAACAACAAACAACCCACAAACCAACACCAACCCCCCCTACTAGAGGACTGATGCACCTGTGTCCTTTTCTTTAGGGAGACAACAGGGAGACAAACAACATGAGTCTTGTTACCCAAGTGGATCGATGCACCCTCAGAACATGCTTAGATAAAAACATTTATGGAGCAGAATAATGGTGTGATGCCTGTTGGCCAAATGACCCAGGCACTGGGGTGCAAAAGGAATAATTTTGAAAGAAGGGAAATGTTTCATACCACAGATTTGACTAATGACTTATGCTTTTTAGGAAGCAGGAACCTCTATATTTAGGTGTTGAGGGATAACGTACCAAGAAAGGAGCTGAAAAACACTGGGTTCTCAAAAGCATGTAGACACAGGACATACAGGTACTGCAGGCTGCAGGGAGGCTTCTGCTCTTGGGTATGTTAAGGTGCATTGGGAATAATTTTACTGACCAGTTTTTCCTGGCTGTAGCCATGTAATTTATGTCGTGGACATAAATCCTATGCTCTTAAGAGAGAGACCCTTAAAAAATCTCACAGAGCTCTCTGTAGGCAAGTCTACTGAATGAGTTTCTCTGATGAATCTTGTATTTTTAATGGAAAGAAAATCAAATGATTCCGGCATTGCTGAGTGACAGCTGAGATGATTTGTGTCCAGAAAGCAAACGCGTGCCATTCTGACACTGCTGAAAGAGAACAGAACGAGTACTGAAGCTGAGAGCGTGCTTGTTCTGCAGGTGAGTGGAGCTACAATGGGGGAAAGCCAAAAGGGAGAGGTCTGGAGCAAAGTAGAGCAATGGGATTCAGCTACAGGTAAATGCCAAGAAAGACTTGTCTACATGGGGTGCTTTTAGCTTAACTGACTCGAGACAGCTAAGTCACCTTGCTTGTTCATGAGATACACAGCTTCAGAAATGTATAGACATGGGTCCTTTGGACGGGATAACTCATACACTGCACCAGGCAACAATCATTTTCAGTCAAGGGCCACTACTATGACTGCCAGTGTTTGCTCTGGAGATGGTGTGTTGCTGTGGCATCTTTATCTTGCATTACCATGTGGTTATGAGGAAAGTGTAAGAGCCTTATATATACATATAAGTAGATATAGTGTCAATGTGTATGTATATAATGTATATGTACTCACATTAAAAATACTATTTATAGAGTGCTATATAGTGCTAGGTTCTTGCCACATAGCATGTTGTTCGGATTCATTAATAAATACACAAAGAATGACTTGTTCAATTTGGTAAACACCGTTTAAGAACATTGTGAACATAGTTTATTCTGCAGTTTGAATTTCTCTTCATATTTGGGTTACACTTAGGTGAAGGCAGGAGAGTCGTGCCTGCTTACATCATCTAAACTTCACTGTTTAATAAAGGGTCTAACCCAAAGTTCAGTATGAGGATGTCCCCAGTGATGAGGAGGTATTTGTCCTTGGATGCAAACTGGCTGTAGCTGATTTTTAAATGCCTTTGTCTAGGCAGCAAATCATAGTCCTCCAGGTCAGTGAAGGGCTTCATTTGTTTAGATAAAACACCCCTCATGTGGGGAAGTGAAGGTGCTGTGGAGCAGATGGAGTCTGTTAGAGCTTTTTGGGTGCAAATTTGACTGCAGCAAGTGGAGGATGAATTAAGATTGTGCTTGCTGTTACAAGGTCGGTCTCAGACAGGCTGTAAGGGATTCCCCTCCATAGATGGGATGGTTGAAGTATCTTCACTGACTACATTTAACTCTGGTCTGCACCACTGCCTGCAGGGTGATGGCCTCTGCTGCTGTGTGGTTACTGCTTGCTAAGTCCTGTCAGTTAAACCCCCACCTTGCTAATTGAATTGTGGTGGTGGGTACATTAGTTTCTGTAATCAATTCTCTTTTCTGATATTATTTAAGCAATACCTCTAGGACATAACAGTGACTTAGATATTCTGTTACTTTATCACTAAGGCAAAATATAGAAGACAAGGAGATTATTAGTAAAAAATACTTAAAAAAAAAAAAAGGTGGAGGGTATCTATAAAACGTCTTCCTGGAGGTCTCCTTGTGCATCGGCTTTGTGCTCTGAATAGATCTTCCTGAAGTCAAAGGGTAGCACGCAAAAGCACTCCAGGCCTGTTTCTCTTCTGATATTCTCTTAAATCTTTTGTAGCAGTGCAAAGTGACTGTAAAATTCTGCCTTTGATGTGCAGAGCTTGGAGGCTTTCCTTTGGGAGTCAGAAAGAGCCTGTACTACTCAGCAGCATGCTGGAATAGCAGCATTTTATGCTCTTCACTCTCAGGTTTCAAATGTCAATATAAAGTTACAAGGCTGTGGAGGAACAGGTTGCAATTCCAGGACAGAAGAGGAAGGGGCTGAGCATCTCCCACGGGGTGGTTTGCATCTTCTGCCAGCCCAGCTGTTTGCCGGGATGTGCTGTGAGTTTATTTAATGAAGCGATGCAGGTTAAAAATAGTCTTCCGAAAAGGAGGTGGGGGAAGGGGAGAAATACAAAGTACAAGAAGTTTTATTTCTTGTCATTCCATAGACTCTATAAATCAGCAGGGAAGTTTGTTGCAGTTTTTTTTTTCCTTCTGTCTTAAGTCGTTAAAAAATCATCAGCCACTACAGTGAAATGGTTTGCAACAGCCACTTTGCCAGGAACAATTTCTGACTGAGAACAATAAAAAATTGGTAGATGCCAGGTTGAATTTGTGTGTCAGTGGTTACCGAATTCAACTTAAGAGCTGTAAATGGAACCAATCATCATTTCTTAATGAGATATATGAGAACAAAGAATCACAATGCTTGAATAATCTGTCACATCTCTATCGATGCTGCTCAAGCTATTATTCAGTTTGTTCAATGGTTTGACAAGGTAACATGACAAAATCAATTTACAAAGCAGATAAAATATAAATATGCAGTGCTTTTTCCCCCCAGGATTGTCATTCTTAAAGCCTTTTGTTTTTTTATCCTTAAAATCCCTACCCAGTCATCTGTTTTCAGTGGTACTGCTTGGATGAAGTTCTACATGGCCCACAGTGATATTATTCACCAGATCATTTGTCATTTATCCATCTCTGGTCTAATGAGACTGTCGTCTGGGCCCTGGTAAAAATGAATGATGCATTGCTCTGATATACAGAGTAAGTATGTTTTTCACTTAGTGCTAAGACTGTGTTTTTCCAAGGTCCTTAAGGAAGCCTGGTCCTCAGACCTTATTAACACTTCATGTAAATATTTCTGAATATTTTATTCAGTTGGCAGCAAATGTAGGAGAAACTTGGTATGAGTTCCCTAGGAGCTAAATAACAAGCACTGTACACGGAGGTGATATGATCATCTATTTTAATACCAGACCTTTCATCGTGTTGCAGTGGACTGTGACTGGGCTGGTCCCATTCCTGTTTGTAGTGACGACTATCTGCAGCAAACCATTGATAGCAACAAGTTACAGGGACTGTTGCAGTGGACACTAAATGCCATCTTCAGCAACAGGTGTTCATTGATCTTATCCTTTTTTTCCATAAATAAGTCACCATATTTTGAACGTGCTCGAGTAGTATGGTGTAATGAAGCTGTGGCACACAAGAGATTATTTTTTTGCCTCTGTGAAATGCTTGCACCTCTCATCTTCTCCACGGGGAACCGAAGGATGAAAGATTTTTGTTCCCTGTACAAATAACTCTAGGGTTCCCTCAGTCTGTTTGTGTTTTATATATTATACGAGATGCCACTGACCTACCTGGCTGCACATCTCATTATTCATCTAATGTTTTTTGTCGCTGGGTTCCCAACAGAGATATTGGAAACAGCTTTTAGGGAATTGTGAGCACTTTTTACTTCAGGAAATGCAACAGAGTTCCCAACAGCCTTTTAAATACACTAGAGGATTGTGTCATGGAATAGAATAGTATATTTTTTTAATTTATCACTGCCATATGACTCCCATTACTATAATTTCTGAGCAAATCACAGTCCTTACAAAATCTGTGATTCTGAAAACTCGTATGCTTATATTTTTGCTACATTTATACATGACATATGGACTTCCAGT
Organism: Ceryle rudis; assembly: GCA_033439905.1. Classification (NCBI taxonomy): domain Eukaryota; kingdom Metazoa; phylum Chordata; class Aves; order Coraciiformes; family Cerylidae; genus Ceryle; species Ceryle rudis. The sequence continues at coordinate 160,705 of JAAGNO010008410.1, read as the reverse complement.
ATCTGGTTACTCAGTTTCTGCTCAACATCTTGTATTTTCTGGTGACTGTTGAAGAATCTGAGTATCTATGGTATTTCCTTATCTATTATTGGTGTTCCTGCAACCTTTATCTTGGGGTTTGTTGCCTAACTGTCAAATACGCAGGGCTTCATTAAGAAACAGATGTACAGGTCTACACATCATCTTTGTAGCTGCACTTTTGACATATTGTAAATGTCCTTAATTGATTTTTTTCAGGATAATACCATCTGTTGGTGTCTGTTTCTGCTGTGGTTCTTGCTGAATACTTGTGTGTATTGTTATCTATAAGGACAAGTGACAGAGTTTCAGCAAGGTATTACATTAATTTTTTTTTCCTGAAATAAATGGGACCAGAGTTTGAACACTGGAAAACCTTATATATATATAATTTAATATCTAGATTAATACAGTTTATTCTAAAAGGCATGATTCAGGCAAGAATTAGGCCCTGTGTCCATGTTGATCTCTCTTAGTTTATTGTTGGTGTGTCTGCAAACATGTCAGAGCCCCAGACTGGGGGAAAAGCAGCCTTTGTATATTTGGCTGCCCTTGATCATGGAATGTTATGGAATAAACTTTTAGATCTCCCTGAAGTCCTGACACAAAACCCTCTCTAATGAACAGTCAAGATAAGTCATCTTTAAACATCACTTACTGTATCTGTAAGGTTGATGGGCTTCTTGTCAGCTTTTAACATGGTCAGGTGTGCTCTGATAGGAAGCTTTTGGTGGCAAAAGCGGCACTGGGTGAGATGTCTGCTGGAGATGTAACTAGGAAAATACATACTGTGTCCTGAGAGTCCAGAAACTGTCATGTTGGGTTTATCTCTTCATCCTCAGCTCTGCCCTTTTATTAGATGGCATCAGCATTTATGGTAGATTTTATTGCAGATGCCACGTCTGTGTCTGAACTGTGGAATGCAATAGGAAGTCCATTTCCTGGAACTCTTTGTCTCTGGTCATGAGAAGTGCAGGCAAGCATCAAAAATATCTAGGTTGCAATTTATCTGTAGTGGCCTAACTCTGCTCCCAGTAAAAACAGTGAGAGTTGGCTTTGGATGTCAATGAGAACAGAGTTAAACTGCTTTTGGGATGCCTATAAAGCCTTTAACTTTCTCCACACTTCTCACATGCAGCAGCCAGAGGGAGGAGAAGTAGGGTCAGGCGGGAAAATGACAATCCTCCAAATACCATTGAAGACAGGGAGATGCACGTGCTCAGTGTTTTAATAGAAGTGGGTCAACACTCTGAAATAACTGGTGTCCCAGCGGGGCTGGGTTGTCCTTGAGCCAGAGTTGTCTTTTTGATCCTTCTTATGGTCAGGATTCAGTAGAAAACTTAAATATTCAGAGTCTTCCTGGCTGTGTGCGTGTATTAGAGCTCACATGAAGGTAATTGCAAAAGCATAGGTTCTCCTTTTACTTTGCCCACCAGTTTCTTTGGCCCAGTGTTCTTGATGTTGCTGTTCTCCCACTACTGATATTGCTAATATTAGTACCCCTGTATTGGTACCCACTCAGGAGTTGGACTTCGTAAAGTCATGAGCTTTGGAGATGACGTGGACTAGTGGTAGAGGCATTTATTGAGTGGAAGAGCACTAGAAGACAATTTGAGACACCTGAGTTTCATTTCTGACTGTGCCACTGGCCTTTTTTATAACCTTGGAGAAGGTGCAGCACCCCACTGGCCTGGTTTCCCCATCTGTTAAACAGTCACTGACCTACTTTGTAACTCACTTTGAGATCTAACTAATTAAAGCTTGCTATGCGAGATGTTCAAAATGTACTCTGTGAGGTGTTGTTTTTGTCATGGTAATATGATAAGAATCTCCCCTGCTTTATCTAAGTATGTTGGGAACTCAGCTCGTGTCTTGCAGATGATGTTTTGTGTGGGACAGGCTTCTGCAAGAACCTGCACCCTTTTCTAAAAAGACCACTGACTTTAAAAAGAGGTAGACAGCCCCACCTCAAAAACACTAGAAATGGGTCAAGAGAGTAAACCCAGCTGAAATCCATTTTGTGCTGGGAATCCCATCAGGACAGAAAAACCTTCCAGAAATATCTCGTGAGCTCTCAACTCCATATGGCTGGTGGATTTTCCAGTATTGGGTCACCGGTGGATGGACATTAGGGAGACAGCTGGAAGGAACTGTGAAGCTGTGAGGCAGTTTTCCTTTCCTGTGCAATCCAGGTTATAAGTGTGAGTCCATAACAGTGGTTTTAACATCATGCTGCCAACGGAGTGGGATTTGCAGAGCAGTGGATAAGTATTTGTACCGTCTTGAAGAGCCCTCCAGCAATAAGATATTGTGGTCTTGCCTCAGAGGTACATCTGTAGCATTAGTGATGTGTAATTTATCTGTTAATTATATATTTTTAATGTCTAACAATGTTTGTGTCTCTTGAAAATCATTTCAGTAACTGAATTTAGCATGGCAAGTAGCTACTGCAACCCTGAAGTGATAAGCTCTTGAAACGCCTTCAAAAAAGAATTAAAGCAATTGGAGGAATGTCCTCATTTCCATGTCTTCCTGGGGTAAAAAGTGGTACCTGTGAGATGCAACAGCAATAGAGTTGTGTTTCCAGTCACCCCAGTATTACTGTTTTAAAAAGCTTTTTGGTTTTTTTGTTTGTTTGTTTGTTTTGGGTTTTTTTTTTGTTTGGTTTGGTTTCTTTTAGGCAGAGTACATTCATTTTTTTTCCCAGCTGATGGATGTCCTGTCAAATTTCTCATAAGCATGCAGGGAAAGTGAATAGCTTCAGGTCTCACTCCTCAACCTATGGCTGCTATAAGCCCAGAGCCCTACAGGAAAAGGTTGCTTAGCTGGGCTATGGCTAGGAGAGCAGCCCTGCTCAAGAAACCCTGTGGGTATTCTCAAATATTGTGTTGCACAAAGTGAGAGTTAGCAAACTATTGACATCTTCATTACAGTCCCAGTATTTGGATCTTCTTATTCAGATTCTATTAGCACAGCTTTATGCTTCTTACAAGACACTTCCACTACTCCACTAACAAGAAGTTCAATGACTACTGTCATGTAAAACACGAGTGTTGAGATTTTTCTGAAGTGAATTTTCCTTAGTGATTTAGGGAAAATCACAGTTCACTAAAACATTTATTAAAGCTTCAGCCCGTTTAGTCCGTGATTAACTTGCTTATGCATACTGCCATGTGTGCTTCTCCCCAAGCACATGCTGAAGTCCTATTAGAGCTGTGAAGTCAAAGGGACTTCATCAGGACCAAAAATATTAAGCAGTTAATTACTTTTTTGGTGGATATGGACTGCTAAAAAGTGACCGAGAAAAGTCTTCCTGAGCGATTGTTATCTGTATTTCTGTACATTTCTACATAATGCAAGGGACTGGGCTTGCAATTCCACACAGAGTTCATTGCAGCAGCTGCAAAGCCCCCGTGGTTTTGGGCAGGAGACCTCTCTGGTCACTGCAGCTGAGTAGGATGAGAGCTGTGGATCATACCTCAGCCCTGCCAGGACACCGATGCCAACAGGAATCACCTACCATCAGTTTGCCCGAACGGGGCAGCCCACGCTGTGGGGATGATGTTGCAGAAGCGGCTACATCTGGTGGGGATGCCTGGTCCTTGGTGGTCTGTGCCCACCCAGCACTGAGCTGCAACGAGTGTGAATCAGAGCCCTGTTATTTTGTAAAAACATCACCACAGAAGTATCTTGTCAGGGTGAGAGGGAAGAAATTATTTAACTTAGCACACTGTTGATGCACCATAAATATTTTACTTGATTCCCTAAAGACTTCAATAAGGGAACGTCAACCTTCATGAAATGCCCTTTTAAATGCAGTAAGAAAACTCAATATATTAATACGTTCCTGTTTAATCAAGCAGTTCTTCAAAAATAAAATAAATTCTGAGTGCTTAGAAAAAGAACTTTCCTCCATCAAAGGCAAAGCAAATGTGTCATTTTTTTCACTTCTGGATAGCTTTAGTTTTTCTGGGAAGAGGACTGTAGCAGAAAGAATAACCTAAGGCAGTAAATTGGGCCTTGAACAAAATAAATTACTTGCATGCAATTTGCATTTATTCTCATCTGAGGCTGTGCTTGAGGTGGACTGTACAAAACTCAGTGGTCTTTCAAAATCTTGAGGAAATACAAGAAGCGAGACATTATCTCTTCACTTTGTGCATTGTTGGATCTGCAGAGATTGTGAACGGCACTGCTTTTGCAGACAAATCTGCTGGTGTTTTGACGGCAGTAAAGAAACTGGGTGGGATTCACTGTACCTTCAAGGGTTGAGTGCATTTGCCTAAACTTCAGCATTGGTAGGCAATTAAATTCATGGCAGTTTAGTTTGTGCAGGATTGGGACCCAGGGATGGGATGGGTATAAGAGCTGCTTCTTTCCTGGTTGGATCCAGTCACAGAATCATAGAATGGTAGGGATTGGAAGGGACCTCTGGAGAACTTTTTACTGCATGTAAAATCTTCCACTGAATAATGCCAGTGAAAGTAAAAATTATTTTGGTTGGGTCTAATTTTATTCTCTTCACTTTTTTTTTTCTTTTTTCCTCACTTGCCAGATTTCCAATTATCTCTGGAAATTTAAGACAGCCTTTTGCAGTCCTCTGAGGGTGATGGTTACACTGTTCTCTCTCCGTGGGTTTGGCACAAATAAGGCATTCCTTTAATGTTGGTCATTTACAAATAAGCTCTTGCAGAGAAAAAGTAAAATCACAGACATCCCCACTGGTACCGCTTGGGCTGTTTTCCTGAAAAACCTCTGTTGTGAAAATTTCACACTGTGCTTGTAACCCAACGGGGAACCTGTGGGATCCAATGCTTCTGCTCTGCAAGAGCAGCATCCACAGTAATTAAACATTAACTCTACCTTTGCTTGAAAATAGCTGTCATTATTACCCTTTGCAGTTGTGAGATACTATTTTGGTGTGCATACTAATGATAAGCTTTTAAAGCATATGCCTACTTTTTATCTCAGTTGTTATTTACACTGAAAGGTGACTTGGATCCTCCGATTTCAGGTCAGTGCAGCCAAGCTGCTTGAAATTACTTCTGGGTGATTATGCAGAAAGTCACTTTTTTTTTTTTTTGTGTTCCTGGTTTAGCGGGTGATGGAAGGGTCTGTTTGCTGCCTTCACGTGGTAAAATTGGCAAGACTGGTGACTCAGCTGGCTGAGCATGGCTTCGACTGGGTGTTTCTTTAGGGAAATGCAGGGCATTGGCAGAGGTGCAGGCGGGTGGGAAATGGAAACTCCAGCTCCATAGCAGGGCTTTCTTTAGCCCCATTTTCTCTGAACCATCCTCCAGTTGGCAATTTTACTTCCTTCTGCAGTGAGGGGACAACCAAGCAGAGGAACGATGGCTGGTTTTGGTCATCCAGTGCCTCATTGGCTTTGCAGTTGTGTTAACTCTTGTCCTTCTCTTGCATAAAGCTTTGCTGCATCAGGGTTGTTCTGCCTGGGATTTGTGGATGGTTGGGGGCCAGAGGGTGAGAACACACAAGAACTGGAAAAACAAAGTAGGAGAGTGGGGGAAATATGAGTCATAGCTGGATGTGCCGAGTTTAAGTTGCTCCTTAGGTAGCTTTAAAGGAAAATCACTGCACAATATGGTTTTGTGGCCTGAAAACAAAAGGGAAAAAAATAAAAAGAGGAAAAAAAAAAAAAAAAAACAAGGAAACGGGTTAAAAAAGTAAAGCAT
>JAAGNO010008410.1:138550-154894 GCA_033439905.1 Ceryle rudis | reverse complement strand
AGGGTTTGGGGGCAGAAAAAAAAAAGAAAAAAAAAAAAAAAAAAAAAAAAAAAAAAAAAAAAACAAGGAAACGGTTTAAAAAAGTAAAGCATTAAAAAAAAAAAAGGAAAAAAAAGGACAAAAAGAAAAACAAAAAAAAGTTTGCTCATTCTTGGATTACAGGAAAGTGAGAAGCACTGATCAGCATCCTCATTTCCAGGGATGTACAAGCTCTGACTGCGTCGTTAGATGGTTTCCAGTTCAGGGCTGGCCGATGTCCAGCTGGCGGGGAGCATGGCCGAAAGATCTCCTGTCTGCCTGAGAAACGGCGAGTAGAGGCACCACACACTGGTTGAGTGCAAACTCCTCGCTTTACAGCACAGCCTGCTCCTTAAACAGGAAAACAAAAATATTCCAAAAGACTCAAGGAAAATCCTGCCAAAACAGCGTTTGAACCCTGTAGCAGAGGTTGTGGTCATGGATCCGTGGGTTTTTCTTTCCCTAGCCCAAGCTTGGTCTGCACCAAGGTGTTTTTTGGAGGAGGCTTAATTCCCATAATGTGGTGCATGGGAGCAGGGATGGCTCAGACATATGTGGGTTTTAAGCAGTAGCAGCAGAAACAAAGAAATTAAGTTATTTTCCAGATTCAGCAGTAACCACTGAGCACTTTCCATACCTTCTGCTGCTCCTCCATCTCAGTAGGCTGATTTCTTTTAAGTCTGGGAAACTTGCATAGTGAAAGTGCCAGACTGTGTACCCTGGAGAATTTGCTATGATTGAGTCCAAAGAAGAGGCTGTTGGTGGAGTGAAGCTGCTGAAGGCTTCTGTAACATCTAATGAGGCAGATGTGGAGAGACAAACTGTTTTTGCAGACGTGATGTGATTAGAGGCTGCAAAATCCAGCCCGTTCCTGAGTCTCCTGAAGTTAGTGAGTGCCATGAGAAGAGGATGGGATCTATGGGTATCTCCTGTGTGGCAGACTTTAAAAAATACTGTCTGAGTAATTTCACCGTCTGTCAGTGTTCTCTTGCCATGTTTTGTGTTTCTTTCCTGCACAGGCGTCCTGAGCTATGGTGGGCTGGGGGCCAGGGCTTCTGCAGGGATGTGCTGCACATCTCCCTGTGACTGGGAGGCAGCTCTCGGGAGGGTGATTGCCTCGGTTGACTGCACGAAAGCCAGAAACATGCTGGTTTTCTGAGGTTTCAATTTTTAACCTGACTGGCAACAGCAGGGGTTGAATGATCTTCTCAGGGAGTAGGCAGCTTCGTGCACCAGCCATGGTGCTCAGAGCAGCTGTGACTGCCTGACCCTGAGACAACTTAGCTCCGGTGTCTGTGCTGAGGAGCCAGAGCTGGTTCATCTGGATCTGGTTGTAGGCTCGGTTTAATTAATCTTTGCTTCAAAGCAGATTAAATTTACTACTTTGCAAAATAAAATAATAATAATAAAAAAATGTCCTTTGGATTTTTTTTTTTTTCTTCAGTAGCCAGCTAGGAAAAAAGAGAAATTAGGTGGATTCAGATGGTTTTCTCTTTTAAATCTTCATTCAAAAAGCTATTGGGTATGAATCAAGAGGCTGCAGTATAGACTGTCCCCTCATTTTTAATAATTCTAGCATGACACATCCTGCAATAGGAGAAGCAATACTGGGAATAAAAGTTTGCTTTACAACCCAGTGAATGATGATTACAGCTCAGAACCACTCCATCCTCTCCCTGGAACACCCTAAACAGACTAAATATAACGAGTTAAAACACTGCTAATTCCATTTGGGACGTGTGTGCACGCACTCCGTCTGCTGTGCCGAGAATATCCTCTGCACCTGGGATGTGATGGATTTACTGCACTCGTCTGGAGCTGGGGTTTCATGTGCTTGATGAAATTGTACATTGGGTTTTTTCTGTGTGTTGTGGGGTTTTTTTGTTTGTTTTGCTTTGTTTTGGTTTTTTTGGGGTGGCACTGGTGCTTTCTTTTTGTGTTTAATGGATGCACATGAGCTGCATGTGTGGAGTTCATACTGACCTGGACTTCTGAGATTTTGGTTGTCATAGAAATCTTGCAAAAATTGCCAGGTCTCTCTTTTTGCACTTAGACAAAATTTCCAGACAGAAAAGAGCATCTCTGTGGGGAAACTCAGGGGGGAAATAACCTAAAACTGGAGTGATGATCAATGAATTTGGGCAGGAGGATATTTTTGTTAGGTTTTGGTCTGAGTAAAAATTGATTTTGAAGTGAAATATTTCACTTTGTTTGAAAATTAATTTTTTTAAAGCATTTTGAGTGCTGCAAAATGAGAATGTTGTTTTGAAAAGGAAGAATTTTTTTGTAAAACCAGTGATCTTTCTTCCTCAACTGAAACAGGTTCTGATGGCCTCCATTCATTAAATTTTTTACCCTGTAACCGCTTTGAATTTCTTTTTTTTTTCCGTCTGATAGCTGGGGAGAGAGAGTAGAATATTACTCTTTCCAAAAGAGTAGAATATTACTCTATCCAAAACTGCTTTGCAATCTGCTTTAAAAAATCCTGGGCAAGTGCTGTCTGCTGTTGTTCACTGTAAGGAGGGATTCTGCAGGAAAGCTACTTGCTGTGAAAATTTAATGTCAATTTGTGTTAAGTTTCCATTTCCAGATAACTTGCAAAGGGTTGATAGATGATAGCAGATCTTTTGAATAAAAAAAAATAGCCAGGTGGAAATCATGTCAATATTGTGCTAGCAGCAGCCAGCTATAACACCGGTAATCCCTCTCTATAGATACATGTGTTGCCATTAAAGATACATATTGGCCAGAGGTATTGACCAACTCTCCTGGTTCCTCTTGGCCATTTAACTGCAGGAATGAGAGTTTGGCCTTTGCCTGTGTCTTCATCTCTTCTGCTGCCCTGCTCTTTCTGCCCAGGTATTTAGAGATCTGCTTTTTCATGCCGTACTTCCCCTTTAAGCATTTTAGGTGGAGTTTGAGTCTGAAAGACATGTTCATCCCTGTACCTGCTGAGAGGTGTCCCCCACCCCTGTACTCCCACACTGTGGGTAGATTGGAGAACTTGTCCACAGCAGTGGGAATACAGATGTGCTACAGGAGTGATCTCCCATCCTGAGAAGTTGTCAAAGACCAGTTTTGCCTGTGTGGCCGCATGGTGTCTTGTAGCACATGTGACCATAGCAGAGTGAAGCTCTGTCCTCTGTGGTTCGTGCCACTCTCAGCTAACGTAAATGGCCCAGGATGTTACTGGATGTTTCCATATTGACAGAGATATACGTGGCCAGGCATAAAGGGATGAATTTATTCTTTTGCCTGTAGCTAGGTAGCCTACACCGCTGTTACACAGAGGTAAGAAATCCAGACTGCGGCATATGGCTGATCATCTCCTTTGGTGGCAGTGCTGGTGTCCTGTGTTTCTACTGAGCAGCCGTTAAACCATGTGTGCTCTTCATGTGACTGCTCTGCTACACCCTGAGAGGAGGCATAAAGGAGCTGTTGTACGCGGCTGGGTTCACAGCTCCCTTTTGAAGGCTAGGCTGGGCTGGCTTTTTGGTGGCAGAATAAGCAAATAGGTGTGAAGGACCTTGGGGCGATGCAGAAAACTTTTATTCCCCATTTGGTGATGTTTCCTTAACCCGGCATACCCAGGCTTTGCACAAGCATCCCCCAGCCTCACACGTGGCTCTTCTCCTGAGCACCAAGACCTCCCCACGTCCCAGATGAATGTTAATCCTTCTTTACTGGAAGTCAACAGTGCTGCTGGCTGCGCTTGGGACACCCTGGGGGTACGCCCATGCAAGCCTCCCCTAGGAGGAAAACATGCCTGGGAGACAGCCTGAGCTTATGAGAGCTAAAGATAAAAGTGCAAAAGTTCACAGTGGAAAAAAGAACTTCTTGCATGACTAAGGGCTGTCTGCTGCCCATAGTTTCCTACTGGGGTGGGCTACTCTGGGGCAGGGATGGAGGAGGAGATGAGAAGGAATGTAGGAACTGGAGTTGGACCATGACATCATTGTATTTTCTTTCCTTGTGTTTCTTGGAGCATGTGGCTATGTTTATCTGAAAACCTCATCATAGCCTATGTAATTTGAGCTCAGTTTCGGGATTTGGCATGTTTTGGAAGCCACATACTAAGAATACAATTAATCCATGTAATGTTTTCCTATTTTTTCTGGGATGCAGTCAGAAAAATCAGTGCAGGAGCTTTATGCTCAGAGAATAATTCAAATTAATATAACTACCTTTACATCTTGATGGATAGTCCTTTTTATCATCAATGCAAAAATAACAGCTAAGAGAGCTCACCCTGGCACTTTTACAACTGCAGATCTGCATGTGCTCCAAGGAATTTTAATCTCCCATTTGGTTCGGAAGGGATTTTGTGAGCCTGAAAGCCTGTGCTTGTTATTCAGGGCGCATGTTGGGGGTCTCAGCTGCTCCCGGTGCCAGAGCGTGGCTGTGTATCAGATTGGGTAAAAATGACCAAGGAGATGATAATGAGGTGTCGAGTTTAGAGTTGGCTGGGAAGCGCTTCTGAGGAGCACTGTGAGTTGTGTCCCACCGGGCTTGCTGCTGCATGAGGGACAAATTCTGCTCTTGGTTACAGAGGCATAACTTTGGCTGGTTTCTGAAACACAAGCATCTAATCTCACTGTGGTTTATTGATTTTAATGGAGTTTATTTTTTTAATTTTTACAATGGTGTAAATGAAAGCACACCTTGGCCAGAAACCACGGTAATACTGTGTTGGCAAACAGGGTGAGTGAAACGGGCGCAGGCAAACCCATCGCGGGGCCGTGTCAAGTTTTGCAATACCTGGGTGCAGGTCCAGGTTTTTAATTTTTCAGTATCAGTAGAAGGGAGCCATCCCTCCCCAGTGTGGACTCAGCCTGCAGGGCCAGGTGTAGAAATGAACGGTCTGGGGCCAGTTCTCATTCTCGCTTTCATACCAGTTGTTTCTCCATCCTGAGCTATGCGTGTGGAGTTGATAAGAGACATTGCACTGTCAAGTGCTTCTTGATGAGACGCATGCTTATTCTATCCAGGATGATAAAGACCAAATGAGAAGGGATGGGCAAAGCTGTCATTTCTGTGCAGAAAGCCAGCGCGTGACCTGTGGCTCGTGGTGGCACGTTCTGACTCTAGCAGTAGAGGCAGCAGTTTGGGCTTTCAGAAGAGCAGTAGCTGTTGTCTTTGGCAAGAAAAGAGGTTCTCTCTTGTGCCATCCTCCTAAATTTCCCCTTTTTTTAACACAGATCCAAGAGGTTTAAAGATGCGATCAGTTATGAAGCTGTGCTTGTAGCTGTAGTAGGAAGAAAGTTGTATGCATATGAACGAGCTTGTGAGAGAGGAGGGGAAGGTGAGGGCCCAACCATGCACATAATTTCCTAATGATTTCTCTTGCTATTTGTGTATTAATTCCATTGCTGCTGCAGCCTCAGTAACATTGTCTCTCCTCTTTCCTTGTTCCTGACAGTGGCCTCCACCAAGTGCTGTGGAGGGAGGCACAGAAAGCAGCTGTGTGGGGTATGATCCCTCCCTGCCATACCTTATGGCAGGTGCTTTTTTATTTCTTATGCTTCAATGACTGGTGTAAGCCCTGAATGTGACCTTAAATATGCATTCAAAAGATGTTTCATCATTATCTGTTACTCTGCTTAGTCTTGTTATCTGTATCAGTGCCCGGTAGTATCATACAGTACTGTCAAGTGGGACATGTATTTAATTAGCTCGTGGTTTATATTTGATCTGATGAGCTTTAATCCAGCAGATGCTGTCAGCTGATCAGTGTTTTCCACTTGAATGTGGTCTCCCTCTCTTGCTACAAATACAGTGTGTTTATACTCATCGAACATACTGTAATCCACACATACATGTACAGCATGGATGTGCTTTTTGGGTGCACGGCTTGTGGAGAACAAGGGGAGGCACCTGTAGGAGGGGGCCTCAGCTGCTCTCTGGGCTGTGTTTAACTGGTAGTCTTGCACTGGGAAGAGATTTCCTTTATTTAGCAGTCTCTGCTCTTTTGTACTGTTCCAATTTGTTTTCAACACAGCCTGAATGTAATTGAATGGCCTCTTTTATTTCTATGTAAAAAAATGTCTGGTTTACATGCCTCCTGAGGATTAGGCCATGAATTAAAAGCAAGTGGTTTTAGAGAATCACAAATAGTACTTTAACCTCCCTCCCCACTGAAACCAATGAATGACTCTCTAAATAAACAGATTTTCTCTTGTATACGTTGGGCTGGAACAAGACAAGAGTCTTTCCCACAGCTGGCCCCTTTCAGACCAATGCTGGACCCCAGTGGCATATGAAAGTTATTGTGTGTTTACCATCAGCAGAATTAATCCTCCCAAATTACTTCACACATGGGTCTCCTGGTCATCTGGGTCAGTTTTATCTTAAGTTGCATAAAGAGTTTAGAACAAGACTGTTCCTCTGTGGCTCTTTGACTATTTTTAGTAAATCTCTGTGACTTCCCTACAGTTCTGTTCCCCCTAATGCAGCTTAGGCTAATAGGCAAAGACAGTCACTGGGGACATTAATGACTTGTCTGTTGAGGTCTGTCACTTCCTGGCAACTTATGTAGTCAGGTATTTGGGTTTTTTTCTTCTCCCTGGAGTGCATCCAGATCATTTATCTGAGCTTCACTCTTTTGTCTCATTGGGATTGCTATAGAGACTTTAGTTGCAGGTGCATTTCATGAAACATGGAGTATTCTGCATGGTTTGAGAGAGTGTTGCTTAACCTCCTCACGTATGCTTTGTGGAGCCACCTGTTGAGCAGAATTTAAAAAACTTGCTCCTCTGATTTCTAAGGACTCTGTTAGGAGAGAATCAAGCATGTCTTGTATCATGAGGGTTTCAGTCTGTATGGATTATATGCTGGGTGACAAAAATACTGTGAGGAGGAGAGGTGCTGACAGTTTGGGTGATGTAAGTCTTGTAGCTCCTGTGTTACTGCATTTCTCTTAAAGGGTCTGTCAACAATGTTGAGACTTTTGGATTATTTCCCTTCAATCAGGTTTTCCTTTTACATTAACCATCACAACATGTCATTTGGGAGAGCATCTTGGGAAGAGCTGGGGGATGCTGTAACTCTGTAACTCACCCTTAAATGTGCTGGAATTTCTGAATGGATAATGCTGATTTTATTGTTGGTTGTTTGTTCTTTTTTTTTTTTTTTTTTTTTTTTTTAAATGAAGAAGTCATGGGTGTCTGTCAGAAAGGCTTCCTTCATGTTAGGAGGAACTCGGGAACCTGGCATCTGCTGCACAAGATTGTTATGAGTGAGCAGACTACTACCTAGAGTCTCCATTTTTGGTCTCTGTTGCCACAGTAACTTACGGTCCTGCCGCCCACTTAACAGTGCTTAATTTGATTGTAAAGACCAGGCCTCCAAGGAGAGACTTTCAGCTGTGCTTATGGGTTGAAACTGGGAGACAGTTAACCAGAGCTTCCCCTACTATCTGACTCAACAAGCAGATACTCAGCCTGTGGTCTGTAATGACAACTTCCTAAAAGCATAGCAAAGCCAGGTCTCTGCCCTCTGTCTCCGATACTCAGATTAAGTGGCCTCACTTATGGTTCAGCTATTCTGTGTATTCTGTGTAGTCTGTTCAAGCTGTAGACAGAGAGGAGATCTTATTAATATTTACAGATATCTGAAGGGTGGGTGGGACTTTCAAAACCCACCTGGACACGTTCCCGTGTGGCCTGCTCTAAGTGTTCCTGCTCTGGCAGGGGGTTGGATTCTGTCATCTCCACAGGTCCCTTCCAACCCCTACCATTCTATGACTCTATGATTCTGTCTAGCTGGATGTATCCCACTAGTGCAAATCATGTAGATAATTTCAGTCATGTGAGGAACTTAATGAAGTTCAACAAGGGCAAGTGTAGAGTCCTGCACCTGGGGAGGAATAACACCACACGCCAGTACTTGTTAGGGGTTGACCTGCTGGAAAGCAGCTCCATGGAAAAGGACCTGGGAGTCCTAGTGGACAAGTTAACCATGAACCAGCAATGTGCTCCTGTGGCCAAGAAGGCCAATGGTATCCTGGGGTGCTTTAAGAAGAGTGTGACCAGCAGGTCAAGGGACAATCTCCTGCCCCTCTATTCTGCCCTAGTGAGGCCACCTCTGGAGTACTGTGTCCAGTTCTGGGCTCCCCAGTTGAAAAGAGACAAGGAACTACTGGAGAGTGTCCAGAAGAGGGCTACGAAGATGAGGGGACAGGAGCATCTGTCTTGTGAGGAAAGGCCAAAAGACCTTGGTCTGTTTAGCCTGGAGCAGGGAAGGCTGAGAGGGTATCTTATCAGTTCTTATAAATATCTGAAGGGTGGGTGTCAAGAAGATGGGGCCAGACTTTTCGGTGGTGCCCTGTGGCAGGACAAGGGGCAATGAGAACAAACTGGAACACAGGAAGTTCCATCCGAACATAAGGAAAAACTTCTTTATGTTGAGAATGACAGAGCCCTGGAACAGGCTGTCCAGAGAGGCTGTGAAGTCCCCACCTGGATGTGATCCTGGGCAACCTGGACTAGGTGAACCTGCTTTAGCAGTGGGATTGGACTAGGTGATCCCCAGAGGTCCCTTCCAACTTCTACTATGCTTTGATTCTGTGATTCTGTGAGGCCTATTTTTCCTCACCTCCTGGAACAGCAGTAGAAAAAGAAAAAGTTGAACAGATGAAGAATTGATAAAAATGGAGTACAGGACAATTGCCTTCTACTGCATTTGGCAGCTGCAGATATCCAGTAAATGTACTAACTTACCCACTCTGATTTGTTTTCCTTTTTGGATAAGTAGGTTAAGAAGTAATAACAGTTTCAAGTCTGCCTGATCTTTAAGGAAGTTTGAATATGAATCCAGAACTGTCTTTGAATTAGACAGTATAGCTTTTCTGTTGGGTCTCAATCCACAGCTAAACCTCAGGACTTTATCTAACCATAAGGCCAGGCTGGATGGGGCTTTGAACAACCTGATCTAGTGGAATGTATCCCTACCTTGGAACTAGATAAACTTTAAGGTCCCTTCCAACCCAAACCATTCTGTGATTCTATGATGATTCTATGATGAGTCTATGATACTATGTTGATTCTATGATTATCTGATGGTTGCTAAGCAAATGAAAGAATTTAATGAAAGAAGAAATAACTGCATGAGAAACCCAGAGTGTTGTAATTACAGGGCCAGAGAGGTGAAAAGAGAATGTTGGTATGGCATTTTGCCTTGCTGCAGGAACCTTCAGGAATGCAGGATGCTCTGCAGGTGCAGAGGGACCTCACCTCTCAGGTGTCACCTCCCCTCCATGTGAGTGTCTTCACTGGAACAAGAAAGTGGTGGCAGTGGCAGATGGAGCTATCAGATGTAGAGAGAGATGGGTTTCAGACACCTGATAAGGTTGTCATGGGGACATGCTGTGGAGCACAAGGGTAGATAAGATGTGTGTCTAGGTGAGTTCCTGCTGTATGCAGGGGAGAAGCAGATAGTATGTGCTGGTCCTGGGGACACAGGTCTGTGCAGGAGAGATGTTCTGTAGGAAGAATTCAGGTTGCTATGTGGGAAACTGAAGTCCAGAATTTCCATGGTAGCACTCTCCAAGATACTGCTAATGCCACAGGTGAGTCTGGAGAGGTGGGCGAAGTTTCAGTGCTTGGATGAGATGGTGCAGAGAGTCAGGGATAGTCTTTGGGTCTTCAGGAACTGCAGAAATTCTGGGGACGGGAAGGACTGGTAGATGGGTCATATCTTTGTCAAAATAAATCAAGAATTGGAGCAAGGCTGCTAACACTGAAAAATAAAAGGGTCATAGAGGAACATTCAAAGTCGGAGCTGGAAGAAGGTGCAGAGGAGCACCTGGCTTGGACTGGTGCAGTCAGTGAGCTGGGTATGGTTGATGCTCAGTGCACATGTGGAAAGTCCAGGAGGGTTGCACAGAGCAAAACCAAAGTAGATGGGAAAGACAAATCAGACTGCCTGCAAAAGCAGTTGAGTGACATGCACAATATTAGGTGCTGGAGTGAAGACAAAACATACAAATGCTCATGGCCCAGTGCTGGAAGCCTGAAAAAATAAGTTAAGGGAACCAGAGAGCTTGGTGTCAAGTGACAACCATAGTATGGCAGGTACCCCAGGGACCTGGGGGAAAGGAGGTAATCAGAGGCACTCAGTGTTGCCAAGCTACCAGCTTTATAGGACTGCTGGAGTAGGATGTATAGGCGGAGGAGTGGCAGTGCAAGTGAAGGATAAGACAAAGTGCAGCAGCATAGAAGTGTTATGGGAAAAGAGAAGCACTATAGTATACTTGTGGGTGGAAATCCCAACTCTAATAATAAGTGTAGTACTAGGATTGTACTACTGATTAACTCCCCCCCTCCTCCCCAACCAGGAAATATTAAGTGAGATTAAAGAAGCTGCAAATTTAGGACAGGTATTAATAGCAGGAGGTTTGAACTCTCCATACATAGATTGGGTCAATGCCTCGTGAGGATACGATGTAGCAAAAAAGTTTTGGATGGAGTAAATAGTTGCTTCCTAGGACAATTAATCCTAGATCCTGTAAGAAAAGATGCTATTCTGGATTTGGCCGGGAGTGGTGCATAGGACCTGGTCCAAGAGACATTAGCAGGAGAGCTCACTGGTGGCAAGTGCAATACAATCAGATTTAACATCGCAGCAAGAAAAAACAGGGCACATAAATTCTGTATGAAGATATTTGGTTTCAAGAAAGGGACAAAGTAAGTATGAGGCAGAATTTAAAAAGGAGCAGTTCCCAAAAGCAAGAAACCTGTGTGCAGCCGAGAGGCTGTTAATAATAGTGTATTAGGAGCTCAGATACAATGCGTGCTGCAATTTGAAAAGAAGACAAAGTCATCCCCCAAATTCCCTACAGAGTCGGTAGGAAAATTAAACAGCATATCACAGGAGATGGTTGGCATCTGAGAAATGGAAAGCTTGTTCAAACGAAGAAATGGGAAAGGCTGTAAAATATGGCAGGTCTAATGTAAACAGAAAATTGGCTTTGCAGATGAAGCCAAGCTCCTTTGGGTAGGCAGATGTCACACGGATGGTGAGGAACTCCAGAAAGACCTCATAAAAATGACTGAGTGTCAAAAAAGGGGCACACAGATTCAGGGTAGATAAATGAAAGGCAATCCATCAAGGGAAAATTAAACCATGCCTTCATGATGCTGAAATCCAGAACTGGGAGTTACAGCTTCGGGGAGAGGTCTTGGAATCACGGTTCAGAGTCGCCTGCCATCACCTGCTCCGTATGCAGTGACAACCGAAAAAGCAAACAAACCCCTGCGCATCATCAAGAACAAGATGTAGGGTGACATATTGCCACTGCAGGAAGGTTTGGTGCAACTGTGATGAGACAATGCTGTGTGCAATTTAGGATATAGTTAGAGAAGGTACACAGAAGAACTACTAAAATGACTAAAGGGATGGAGCAGCTTCTTAGAAGGAGAGGTGGCAGAGGCTGGGACTTAAGCAGGGAGAGGAGAGAGCAAGTGGAGGGTATGTTGGGACTAGTAGGTGGTTGAATTAATATGCAGTGATTTTAATCCAACTGAAAAGAACATGTCCAGCTGAAAGTAGGAAAGAAAAGAAAGTAATCCAGCTGGAAGAAGGTATTTTTTATACTTGTCAGGTAGTGAGCTTCTGGATTGTGTTGTCCCAGGAAGCTTCGAACCTGCTGATATCAGCAGGTTCAAAGGGGAGTTGGACCAATTCATGGACAACAGGTCTATGATACTAGGAGTACAGGGATATTCCCAGAAATATCCCACAACCAAAAAATGCAGGTATTGGAAGAGTAAAAATAGAAAAGATTGAAGCAGAGACCAGGCTCACTTGCTCTTCATGAAGAACACCTCTGCTGGGGACAGTCCTGGCCTGGATGAACCACTGATCTCACCCACTATATTTTTTATTTTCCTAATGCAAAACCCTCACCTTGATGGCATTTCTGGGTCTCTGTGCTATCTTCTGCTCTGATAACTTCTGAAGCTGTATTGTGCCAAGACAAGGACATTTTTTAAGTATGCAGGAATCTACTGATTGTAAAGGAAAACAATAAGAAGGGGTAAATGGAGAGATGCCTGGAGCTTCTGTAATCTGTGACCGGCCAGCAGCCAGTCTTTATCTACAAATCAAATTACTAGATGAAGGCAGCTGTTGATACCTTGCAGCATAATTTGCCTTCTCATCAGCTTTACACGATGGTCTCATGCAAATTAAACTATTGCTGCCTTTATTTCCCTAAAGGACAGAAAGGAAATGAGGATGGAGGTGGAAGGACAAAGGGTGTAGAAAGAGCTCCATTTATCGATCTGAGAAGGACAGAGCATCTAGGATGGTGTGGAGGTAAATGCAATGCCCCAGGTACAGCGGAGATAGTGTGTGGAGGGGATAGAGTGAGAAGGAAGTTCATGGGGAAGGAGTCACAGAGCCCTGGTGTGGGGCTGACCAGGGGAAAGCAAGAGGTATGTATAACAAGGGTAGTTCTGCTAGGCTTTTAGAAGCCAGTGTGCTGTGTGTTTAGGTCTGTTCACTCCCATACTAGACTATAGTGCATACACACCGTGTACATGGTTGTGCAGTAAAGGGGCATTAGCTGATCCCTGATAAATTTGGATTTTGGTACCCTGCTGACTGGGTGCTTTAGAGGCTCCTAAAACAAACTATTTTGATTCTCAGTGAAATCTGAAAAGCAAGCATATGAATCCTGCCTGATGCTGAAGCCATTAGAAACCCGCCCACCCCAAACCTAATTTTAATACAGATAGGAAAGCAATTTCCTGATGAGAAAGCTCTTAATAGAATGTGTTAATAGCAACAGTAAGGAGAGGATCGTGGGCTCTGGTGCAGCTTAGCAACCATTCTGGGAGACCAGTGTTGTGAAGGGTTGTCCACAGTGGCTAGGGTGGAGACAGCATTTCAGAATCACCAAGACCAAGCTATGGAGGAGACTCCTTTGCTTTGTGGCGGTGGACATAGTGGATGGCCTCAGTGGTTGCTTGTCATGTAGAGCAGGAGAACAGCGGCAATCCTGGCCATTGCTGGTGTGATGCTAGGGGCCAGCTTGGAGGTCCTAGGCCAACAAGAGCAAGGGGGAAGGAGTAGGTGTGCATATGGGTGCATTTTTGATGGCGTTACAATAATTTGAACTGCCTTTCCAGGCAAGAGGCATCTCAGTTCCCACTTGTCTGTCCCTGCGATTGATCGGAGGATTTGGAGTCTACCAGGCAAAGCAGCTGGGGCTGGAAAGCCTCCAGGAAACTCAGCATTTTCCCTTGGCTGCCCTTGTTGTTTTTACTTTTCTCCTCTCGATTTGCAGCCATTTGTCTTGGCAACCCTCACTGACTGCAAGGGCTGAGGTGCTGAAGTTGGGGATATCCTCAGAGCGCATAGGAGTCTGAATTTGATGCTCCCATCTCCACTGAGGGGGTGGAAGGCCTTCTGACCCTCTGTAACCTGCGTGGTGTGGCTGACATAGAGCTCCAGATCTGTGCTCTCTGGCTGCCTGTAAACCTTTGTCAGCTGTCTGGTTTTCGGTGGAAGCCCTCCTGTAAGAGTCATCTTGCTTATAATAAACTAATGAGTCACGCAAACATGGAATTTCTTTCAGCTTTACCTTAGGATGGGGTTGTCGCATAAGCAGACTCCACAACTTTGACCTGATGAGGCTCAGGTTTGCTCTGGCATCTTTTCTTCTCCCATGGGGACCTTCATTTTTGTGTGCTTTTCTCAGTTGCCCTGAGAGATGCGTACAAATGTACATCTTCATGGAGGCAGAGGGGCTTCTCTGTCTGCTGCTGGTGTCTCCTGCATGGATTCATCTTCTCCATGCACTGCAGAGCAGTGATGCTCTGTTGTGGCTTGCTCCATGTAGCCTTTGTGAGTCAATGTGCATCGTGGGTGGATGAACGCTGTAATGAGTGTCTCTTGTCCAGTGGTGGAAATAACACCAGGGTCCTGCTCTCAAGAATGCATCATGGTGTGTCTATTTTGGGAAACAAAAATCGTGCATCAAATCTAGGACGTGTTCAGCTTTGATAGGGAGGTGGAGGCAGGTTTGCTTTTCACTGTGGGGACAGGGTCCCCTGCTCATTCCAGAAGCTGTTCTCATGCAAAGCCCCCATGTCTGCAGAGGCCACCCCACCGCAGCTGCACAGAGAGTTGCAGGCTCTGCCTCAGAAACAGGGAATGTAGAAAATGGTTTAAACTTTCATCTTCTAACTATGTCCTAACCATGGAGAAAGATTTTCACCCTTCAGAAAGCAGTGTGTCACAGTATCTATTTATATAGTCTTCTGCTGTGAATGCTCCCTACTCATCTCATTTGACTTTTGGAGGCAGTTCTGTCATTACTTCTTGGGCCCAGGTTTTGGGTGACTTTGAAGCTGGTAATGGCTCCACCATGAATTCATTTGGACACACTGAGAAAAGGTCCCGTGGGACTGAAGATTTCACCTGAGCTGGAAGCACCAGCATGAATCTGTAGGATTTATGCTCTGAAATCCTGTGAGGATACAGCACATCTCAGTTTCTTTAAGCCTTGGTGCTCAGACTGTAAAATGAAATGGTATCTTTGGCACAAGTGCAGTGGACAGGCATAAAGTGAGTGGACTGTTTAATTGTTAGTCTCTTAAGTGTACAGAGGAATCACGTGTAGTGACACAGAACTGGAAATATGATTGCAGGATCTAGAATTGAATCTGATGTCTACACTTGTCTCAGGCTATATTCAAGACTCTGTCTGGCACAGGAATTCAGCCCAGTGTGCTGGAGGCAGGTGTTTAGCACTGCCCTGTTTATCTCCAGATTATGGCAAGACATGAAAAACCTCATCTTCCAATGGAAGAACATGGAGAATTTAGTTCGACAAATTATAATGACCCAAACTTGGTTTCCCCAAGACAGGAGAGACTGGTGCCAGCCAGCGTAGCAGTCCTATTCGCTGTGGAGCTGATCAGGTTTACACTTAAGCCAGAAGCTTGAAATGTGCATTCAGTAGAGAAAGCGTTACATAGGACTTTAGAAGAAAAAAAATATTTTTTGCCCTTTTTAGAAAAATTAACTCAAGAGTGTTGTTTTGTGCAGCACAAGTCGTGCCATACCAAGCCGGAGCTTTGCTCAACAGAGCTGGGGCTGATGTCTCCCCAGCTCTGGAGCTTCAAGGGGGAGATGGACACACAGAAAAGACCCGGAGTCTCCGTCACTCAGTACTTGGCTTTGCTGAGTGTTTCCCTTGCTGAACTGCAACCAAGGGTCTGGCAGACTTTCACCTGAACGGTGGTTGATAAGCTTAGGTCCCTGAGGATGGATTTATTTCATAAATGAAAAGAATGCAGTATCTTCCAAAGGTGAGAGGATCTCCAGGGACCCCTCTGGCTCTTCATATGAGGTGGGTTTTAATTCCCCCTCGAGCTTGGCTTTGGCCCCCACAGATGAGATTTCTTTGCTGAACCTATTAAAAGCCAGATTAAGATCTCTCGAAGAGGTCATTTAGCAGACAGTGAGATGAATTGGCAGGCCCTTCTCTAAGGAATACTTGTTTTCCTCTCAATCCTCAAAACAATCTGGGGAATGTGTTTGGAGTCAGCTCGTTTCCAAACTTAACCCTCTCATCCCCAGCAAAAGTAGTCCATGTGCTGCCCTCGTGCCTGGGATAGGGTAAACTGGACCCCAGCTCTGACTTCCTGAGCCACGTTGACTTCCTGGAGCACATAGAAGGGTTTGTGTGGGGCATGTGGCTATGTCGTGACGAGAGGGTGACTAAACCCCATGGCTGTGCAGTTACATAAATTTGCATCAGCTTGTACGTTGTATGTAAAGCACAGGGATGACTCAAAGGCAGGAGCTGCAGTGGCACGTAAAGTCTGTCAGCTGTCAGTGATTGACAGCCTGGGACAAAGCTGCCAGATCGATGTTGGGTCTCGTTGGGTGTCCTCCTCCTCCTCCTCCTCTGCCATGGGTGCTGGCAGGGCTGGCTTCTCCTGCATCAAGGCATTAGGGAGCAGGGAGGATTTAGTACTGAGCCTCTGGGGCTGTGAAGGAGTCAACCAGTGAGTCAGCATTAGGTGGAGATCCAATGTTGTATATGCGGGCTGTTGAAATTCAAAACAGCTATAGGAAAATGAGCTCCTATCTCTACAGTGGTCAGTTGGCCACTGCCCATTGGAGATGAGATCATGTTTAGACGTAATAATAAAGGATGTGGACTACAAGTAGAACTCATCTGCGAGCCCTGTGGTGCTTAAGATCTAGCCCAAAAGTCTGAAGCAAAAAACTTTGACCCACTGAGAAAGATTTTGCTGGAAAGACTCTATTATATTGAAGGAAAAAAAAATACGGGAAAAATTTAGAATAAAA